>QZCP01000152.1:0-84161 GCA_003956705.1 Brevipalpus yothersi
TGTAAGGGGAGGCTGATGCTGAGGGAAGGAAGAGGAGGAGGAGAAAACGAGAGCGATTCCTGGAAAAAGATCATTGGAAAGAGATCGCTGATCGTTGATGATGCTAGCTTGTACTAGAGATTGGAATTGCTTGAAGGCGCTGAAAATCAGGCCACAAAGTGATCTACTATTCTTTAAGCTGATATATCTTGCTCGCTTTTCCAGTCCAATGAAATGCACACACAATGGCTGAGCAGCTTGTTTGCCAGCAAAAGAATGGATGAGAAATCCATCCTCTTCATCGTGTCCTCTTCCGATATCATCACAATCCAATGAGAGAACAACATAATAGGAAGAAAGAGAGCGAGAAAAGCTTCTGTCGTCTTCTGTCTTCATCTTTCATTCACTTTGCTCTCCCCTACTCTTCATCTCTTCATCCTCATCTTCTTCTATTTTGTTCTCTCTCTTTTCCTTGTTCTCAGGCCGCTTAATGATTGCGATTCCTGGAAAAATATAGAGGAATACAAAACTTGTAGAAGAGAGAGAAAGTAAAATGAAAAGTTGACTCTCTCTCTCTCTCTCTTTCTCTTTTGCTTTCTTTTTGGCCAGCTGAGAAGTGAGGCAAAAAAAATTTACGATAAATTTTCTTAAGGCTCTTACTTTCAAAAGTTTTCCTCTCTTCCCATTTTCACCTCTACATTTGCTCCTTTTTCATCTCAATTTTTCCATCTTCTCTCTCTCTTTCTCTCCCTCTTTGCCTATTCTCTCCTCTTTAGCATCTATCATCCTCTCAACTGATTCTCATCTCAGCAAAAGTTACGAGAATGGCAACACATAAATTGTCCAACTAGAAATCGCTGAGAATACACGGTATATGGTGCCTCATTTCATCCTCTTGATCATCATTACCATTCGAACTTTATTCTCTCCTCTTCTCAGATATCATGTTTTCATCCCCTTTTATGATCTTGTGAGCCTAGAATATGATGATCATCGTACAATTGTTTTGAAATCATACATGATGAACATTCGCTCAATGTTCAATTTTGATGCGGATGATGTGCACTGAGAATTGGCTAGAAAAACAACTTACATAAAGAAGTCGATCTTATAAGTGTATTCAACTGATATTCTCTCTCTCTCTCTCTCTCTCTCTCTCGAAAATTTTGTGTACGCCTTCGAATTCCTGAGAAGTGAAAAAAATTTGTTTATTTGCGTGTGAAAATCTTTGCTAAATAAATTTGTAGGCCTCATCATCATGATCCTGCTGAGTCCCTGGAGAAAAAACACGGAAGCAAAATGCCGATCATTTGGCCCCAATATCGATGTAACTGATGGTAAAAAGGAGAGCAAAAGCACATGAGAAAGAGAGAGGAAACGATTCTCTTATTTAGTAATTCTCTTCCTCTCGAGATGCACATCGGAGTGAAGAGACCGATTTCCAAGAAGTACTTTCTGTTTTTCAAGCAATTTACTTGTAATAAGAAGATGAAGTGATGAAGATCGATTTTCGATTGAACCAGTGGGGTGAACAATTCACTGGAGTGATGATCAGTATTGAACGGAAGTGGATAGACAGATCAGTATGCGCGTACAAGATGAGTTTGTATAGCAATCAGAGGATAATCTTATTCCGATACTGCGAAAATTCCTTGAGGATTAGGCAGATCAGTTGAAAATTCATTTGTAAGCATGTACCAATTTAGAGTTTCAAAGTTTTTTGACTCCCACCACTTAATTCGGACTGCCTTTCTATTGCTTATTGAATCGACGGGTTTTCGATAATTAACCAGACAAATTCATACTCTCAGCATAAATGAATGATAAAACATGACTCAGATCTAGATTTTAATTGAACAATGTCCAGTATTGTATGTGTAAGAGAGCGTTTCTTAAGTTCAGTAAATTCAGCCTCATTTCTGGATTGAACATTTCGAGTTGAAAAAGATGGAAAATTGGATATTTTTCGATGAACTTCTTAATTAAAGCACAATTTTGAAAAAAAGTCGTGAGATTCAAATAGATATAGGGAATGAGGGAAAAAGTACAATACATAAAGGTGTTATATAATCTCGATATTGGAAAAATTTGGCCGGAACCTTGACTTTAATGATATGGCCATGAATCATCATATTTTTTCCGAAAAATGAAAATTTCTTCGACTCTAAGCAAAGACTCTAGGCCAACCAGATTAGAATAGATTAGAATAGAACATGATGGACCATGAATGGAGGGAACAAGCTGTAAACTTTTATAATTCCGGATTCCCAGACTAAAACTTTCAAACTTTGCTCATGAAATCGTTGTAGATGGTCTTCAATGGGTAATATTAGGAAGAGAGAAGATCGTTCTATCACCCAAACACGAATTTGAATAGCATTATTGCTGTTTCAGATGCTCCAAAGTACACAGTGTACTTTGAAAATATCGGAACTCTCTAAATCGTTCTCATCGCGTCTATTGTAGATCAAAACACTTTTCTCCTAGAATAAAATAATCTAATTTAAGTTTGTTGCCTAATTTCTTGAAATTTAGGAGAATACTTGTAGTCCAATGTCTTTTTTGGACTCAGGCGTTAGAAACTGACTTCTCAAATCCCCTTAGTACATCAAACAGATCTAGAAACATTTCCTAGTGGCAATATTTGCTCAAAAAAATCTGAATTAACAAAATTTCGCTAAGATTTGTCCTGAAACTTTGAAGTATCCATCAAAACTATGGCTCAAAATAATACTTCAATCAATTGAAAAATGATGAATTTGGTTAATGGTGCCTTTAAAACAGAATTTAGAACCCTTTCTATAAGTTCAGCGAAAAAAGCCAATGTTTACTGGCCATTGATACAAATAGATCTTTTTAATTTCAGTATTAACTAATTAAAGTTGAAAGAAGTACTCTTCTGTACTCTTCTTTCAGTAATGAAACCCTACATTTGATACTAATCATGGCTAAAATATGCATGAATGGGATGTTCATTCATTAGAGAGGCTAATTTAATTGAAAGGATCTCTCTCACTCTCTCATCTCTTTTCCCACTTCGAGATTCTCTACTTTTATCCTTTCACTCACACAGTTTCCAATAGAGTTTCCCAGAGCGCCAAATATTCCTAACGGAAATTCGATAAATAAGTTCTAGTTCATCCTGCATTTACACTGATTCACGATAACCTGTAGCCCCTGGCCACAATCAACCAGTGGAATACATAGAGCATTCACTTTTGTGCAAATAATAGTGACATAATGAAGTAAACACTTAGCAATTTGGCAGAAAGAAGTGAAAGCAAAAAGGTTTCTCTCTCTCTTTCTCTCTCTTGATTTCATTTGATTATGGAAAGCCTACAATCATGAGCCTCTCCTTTTTTTACCTGAACATAAATACATGTCCATTTTGTATGGAGCGAACCGATCAGTAAACAACAATAAATCTGCTAAGCCTTGCCGATTCTGATTTACTTATTCAATTTGAGCGATATTTTCTTGCCAAAATTGAATTGTTTCGCTCAATAACTGATGGTATACACACATACACACAAACTACGCAGTACATGGTTTGTTCTGTGGAAATCTGTGAAATTTTAGACCAAGGAAGGAGTGTTTCGTTCACACCTCGAGAGAATTTTAAAAGTTTTCTCTCTCTCTCTCTCTCTCTCTCTCTCTCTCTCATATACTCACACACACAAGTTAAATTGTAGGCAAATTTTCTCTCTATTCTTTTTAGGTTTTCGCTTTCATGCCAAGCGATTCTCAACTTTTTCTTCATCTTCCGCCGCTGATGCTTCTCGATTCCGGCAACAAAGCGTCGACTTTGTGGCCTTTTATACATATATGTGTATGTATGTGTGTGGACTTTCTGTAACACAACGAACTGTGTGCAAGCGGCGTATTTTAACTATTTCCGCTATCTGGACACAGCAGCAGATGTATAAGAAGAGAGAAAGAGAAAGAAAGAGAGGAACAGACGGCAAGCTTGAGCCAAAAATTAGTTTTCTCAACTAATCGGTTTCCGTGTAAAAGTGTCAACCAATGTTCATCCTACACATAGAGATGAGATCAGTCAACATGGAGTATCAAGTCTGCTAATCCGTCCGGATAAGTGGATGGATCAAGCGCTTGAGAGAAACAGTTATTCCTTCATGGCAGAATTGTCAAAAGCGAGAAAGAGAGAAAAAGAGAGAGAGAGAGAGAGAGAGAGAGAGAAGCTCTCTCTTTCTCTCGGCTGATTTGTGTTTCCACTCGGTTAGATTTCGAAAAATGATCCATGAAATCGAGAAAACAAATTTAACCAAATGTTCAAGCCCAGATCTCTGGTATGAATCGGAACTGAACATTTCTCTCTAGGACACTCACAAGCACGTACAGAACATTAGGCAAGGTAAGCCATGAAATTGTCGTCTTACTCTCAACCTGAACATTGAGGCAAGAAGGAATGCTCATCTCTTTCTCTCTCTCCTTCTCATATGAGATGTTCGTCTTCCCATGCCTCTTTGTTCCGTGTGTCCTGAGAAAAAAACTTCGCAAGTCTCACCCAAAAGTCCATATGCGTGTATGTGAATGTGTGTGTGTGTATTGTTCGTGGACTGTGATATCCGTTCAGATATATCAGAATAGCTGAATGTAAGCTTTCTCGTGTCCAGGTAAGGTGAGTGCTTAAAATTTTAACCACCAAAAGAAAAAAAGTTTGCCCAAATTCTCTCTCTTTCTCTCTTTCTCTCTCTCTCCACATGCTTCTTGGCACGTAGGTACACGAGGTTGGGGCGTTTACGTTCACATGGGGCTGGGCCCAAGGTTTCCAAGATGGAGCTTCAAGGGCTCCCATAGAGAAAGAAAGAAAGAAAGAAAGAAAGATGAGAGAGAGAAAAATAAAGGGGCATCGCAATCTTAGCCCTCAGGGCCAGTGTGTGAGTAGAAGAAAGCTATTATGGGATCCGGAAGATGGAAAAGAAGAAGAAGAAGAAGAAGATTGGTTTTAGAGAAGAGCGAGTACTTGTGCTTGTGACCTATTTTAGAGTATCTGTTCACATTGTTCTGTTACAATTTTCAAGTTTCCATGTCAGAATGGGAAGGGAATTGATGAGGTTGAGAGAAAAAAGAAAATAGTGAGCACACACATTGTCATCATTCTCTCTCTCTCTCTCTCTCTCTCTCTCTCTCTCTCTCTCTCTCTCTCTCTCTCTCTCTCTTCCACACTGGTCATCGGAGATTGGACTTGGATGGCCTGCTGGACATGGACAGAGAGAAGAGAGCCAGGAAGCGTGCGGCCGCGAAAAATGATCGGCTGAGAGTGCATGGCTAATGTTACTCAAATTGGGAAGAGAGAGATGGAGAGACAGAGAAAAGGATTGGCTTTGGAATATTTGCTGAAGGAGGGGAGAGGGTCAAAATCATCTGAACTAAGCGGACCGAAAATTATTAGGACTATCCAGGAGAAGGACAGCGTGCACACGAGGACCTTTGGCCTCTCACGCTTTATGCATTGAGGCGGATTTTCATGCCATTTTAGAGTTGTTTATAGTGAAAATCAATGGACTGTAGGGGCCTCATCGAACTTGTATGATGATGATCATGGAGAGAGGACTCTCATTTGGCCACTCGCCTTATCTCCACACCAATAAGCTTCTCAACACGGAAATCGAATCGACTAGAGATGGACCGAGAGCGAGACAAAGAGAGAGAAAGAAAAAAGAATCGATCGATGCTGTCACTTCCCTGAGAGGCTGGAAAATCCTCAGAGAAAGTTCGATGATGAGAGCCGATTCGCGATAGAACAATACTGGATGCATACTTTCGTGTCTGTATGTGTAAGTTGTCGAAATCGGTTTCATTTTTCCCTTCTTTGTCGGCCTTTCGGAGCAACTTGCTCGCATCAGAGAGCCGATGAATGGACATCGAGCCGGTCAACTTGTCAGGCCAATATGCCGACTTGTATCATCATCGATTTTTGCGTCTTTCAATTTATTTTACCGGCTGATCTTCGAACGACTAGTGACCTCTGTTAGGTCGATAAATGCCACTTTCTTGCTATCGAAAATCGGAGAGAAATTGTATCCCTTTTTCCCTTGAAACTCCTATTCTTCCGATCTGTATTGACCTCACGTTCGTTGATAAGGTTTCAATGATCTAGCTTATTGAGTACTAATTGAATAGGTTTCCCTATAATCCCGAAGGAATAGTGGCAAAACCTCAGTGAAATTTGGTTCTTATTCAATAGAGAGAATATTGATCTCCTACATAGAAATTGAAGTTCAATATCTTTGCAATATTGTGAGGTACTCAAATATTTGGGAAATATTCTCAATCATCGAGCTGTTACTGTTCTAGTGGGTGTATTGAAGACAACGTTATTGTGTGTGTGTGTGTGTGTGTGTATGTGTGTTTGAGAGAGAGAGAGATAAAGAAAGAATATGATTCTCATGAATACTTCATTACTTTTGAATCATTCATCCACTCTTTCATCACTTAATCAAGCGAATCATACGAGCGACGACAACATTCTTTGAGCTTCTCTGACCATTCTCTGATACCGATTCATTGAATCTCTCATTCTTCGAATATTCTGCGGTGAAAACAGATCAAGCAAAGATTGTTCTGAAAGAATTTGCAATAAACACTGTGTAACTGATTGTGACATAGGGAATTTCATTTTCATCATTCATTTTCTCAGCCTCACTCCTAGCTTTTCCACCCTTGTCACTATATGCTGCATTCCAATCATGAATATTTCCGAGTTTCAATGGTTTTGACCAAAGCGATCCGTTATTCTGCAGATTCGAATGACTGCTGGATGATTTGAGTTAGATATTGCCTAAAGATCAAAATTCTTTTGCCCAATGATCGATTAATGGATACAAATTTGATTGGACCAATTTTTCTAGAGATTTGGGATCAGCACCTGATCATTAAGAGCCTCTTTTGAAGCCTCGCGGCCTTTTCTTGGAGACGTTTTCCGAGCTCTATACACATCAACATCTGATTTTCCTAAATAGAGCATCTGTTATTAAGATTTTTCATGTGGATTCAAATTTTCTGAATTGAAAATTACCCCTGCTAAGAAGTTGTACAATTAATCAAAATTGCGGCACAGTCATTTCTTTTTTCCAGAAGTTCTAACCGTGAATTTCCTCTCTCAACATCAAATCATCAATTAAAGCATGTAAAGCCATTCGTTCGATGTTTTACAGTTTGTTTGAATCCTTCAATTAGATTAGAACTTTTTTCCCAAAGAAATTGATCTCTTGAGAATTTTCTTTATGATTTTGTCATGCAACATTGAAATCTGATGATTTTTCGGATGTAAATTCAAGGACAAGTAATAAATACATACATACAGAGAAAGTAAAATCTCTATCACCATCATCATTGTGGCTAGAACATTTATGACCACACTCATGAAGAGTGGGTGAGAGGACATTATGACCACATGTCCGAGTAGTTTGAATAATTTTGGCTTCTCATTTGGGAACTTTTATGACACACGGATGCTCTTTTTTCCTCAATTATCATCAGAATTAGGGTCAAATGTGAGTTCCTACATTGTATTGACAAAGAATCGAACAACAGAAAGAAAAATTTGGTTTTACTTGGAACAACTTGGAACGTTATGTTACGGTTTTTCTGAGAGAGCTCATTCAAATTAGCATGTTTCGTGATAACCAACTCGATGAATGAAGTTCTGTCCTAGAATTTATAGCATTGTCCCACTCTTTTTCATTCAGTTTGATCTATATTGGACTTTGAAATTTCTAACTTCTCTGAAATACACAAAGTTTCAGTCTTAAAGTCTTTAGAAAAACTAGCGATCTAGCACTTACTCCTCCATTCAATATCCTTCGTTTCCTCTCCTTGTGGAGAAAAATCATCCATGAGATGTTTTTCGAAATTTATTCTTAAAAAATGAACTCTGAGGCATCAAATGAGATTTAATAAGAGTTTGTATTACCAAAAAAGTGCATATTATCATTTATTTGCATGGAATCTTGCATTTTTAACACTTCCGGTTTGATGGTGTTTTTATATAAAGAGCTCAGAGCTTTATTCTTTTCAATTAAATTTTGGATTTAATGCAAAATTTACTGAGTTGTAAGAGTATTCAATTGATTTGAATTCAACTTGCTCAAGAAAAGCTTCACAGTGGACTCGAAATAGATGTATTTCATTATTTCATTGAGGATCGAATTTTCGAATTTCTAATCTATTTTTCTGTGTTTTTTTGTCCTTATTCTCTCAATTATCATCAAAATTAGGGCCAAATGCAATTTTCTATCCACTACAGATTGCGTAGAATTCCTATTTTGACTTCACTTAGGAAAATCGGTTAGAACTTTCATTATGTAACAGTTTTTCTCGGACAATGTTCGATAAACTCTTTTGATTCAACATATTTTGCAGTATTCAACTCAATGAATGCAAGTTTATTCTAGAGCTCTTTTATTGTTCAACTTGAATAATTTCAATCCATATCGGCTCTTTTTTTATTCGGAGGACTGAAAAAACTGTAGGAATCGAGTTAAATGTCTTCATCGTTCCACCGATGCTCAAAATCTCCTCACAATTTGGGGTTTTAAATCTCAAATTCCTCTGGAATATACGATATTATGCTCCAAAGCTTGAGAAAACTAGAAATTCATCACATCCTTCCATTTAATCCTCCTCACTTCCAATTCTTCCTAAAAGGTAGCAATCATCGAAGATTTTTCATTCAAACGTGGAGCTTGAAGCATAAGACAAGGAATATATCTACACGGCATCGTCGATTTTTTACAGCTCCAATTCGTAAAACCGTACTTCCGGTCTGAGCATATTTTGATATAAATGGCCTAGAATTTCATTCTCTTCGTTTAGATTTTGAATTTGATGTGAAGTTCATCAAGGCTTATAAGTATTCGATCAATAAGGATGCAAATTGTTCAGAAAGAGCTCCATAGTGGGCTCAAAATCAAAGGAAATCAAATTCTTGGCTGTCATTTTTTGAATGTTTGATATTTTCCTGTAAAACAAGGCACAAAAACGATTTTTTTCGACTTCTACATCTTAAAATAACTTTTCTTTCAATCTGTCGGCAATTATTTGCTTCGAAGATTCATTTTAGGTCAATTTTAAGCCCTCGAACATCTGTTTTCATTTCTGAGACTTAGCATCATAAACTTTGATCATTTAGCGTAAGAGTTCATTTTTTTAGAGCAATCAAATCATCAATTAAGACTTCCTCTCCAGTGCAGCTTGATCCTCAACTTTGTTGGAGAATGTCTGTCACTATGTTGTTGAATGATTTTGTCCCAACATGTAGATGCCGTGTATATTATTGCAGCTGATCAAATGTGACATTTTTAGCAGTTGCAATTCCATTCGAACTAAAATGGCTCTCCTGAGTGGAGGTTCCTCTGATTTAGATTCACGAGCACTGATTTTTTTTCATCCTTCTCTCTCTCTCTCTCTCTCTTTATTAAGCTTAGTTTATAATCACATTCAATCACATGTCCTCTTTTTTTCCTCCTCATTAGCCCATCATCATCATCATCCAGCGGCTCAAATGAGGCTCCGTAATTCGCAATTAATTCACTCACACATGTACAGAATCAAACGGTATTTGAGAAAGATGGAAAAAAAGTTTGCTACTTATAATTCCTCCTCAAAAGAGGAGGAGGTAAAAAAATTCAATAGGAATCCATTTTCCTTTGGAATTAGCTCACTATTTGAGTATATGAACTCATGATCGCATACTATTTGTACGACCCCGTTAATCAGCTTGAAGTGTGTTTTTTGAACTCTCATTTGGAAGTGTTGTCAAGGTGCAAATTGCCTTGACAATGCATATGGAAAAGTAAAAAAGGGTTGAATATGACACTTCCGCTCGGAATAGCTTATCCAAAAAATTAGAGCTTCGAATAAATCACGAAATTCTACTTCATTTTTTCCTAGTGAAACATTTTTTTGACATTGTTTATTCATTTTGAATAAAGTTCCATGAGTATGAGCATCTCGGAACTCGCTAGAAGAAAACTTCAATTAGCAATAATCGAGAAAAGGGTACAAAATCTCAAACATCATGATTTGGAAAGTTTTTACCATGATTTTCGATATAACTGACTTTAAGAGAATACTCAACTTCCACCGCTTTGAAAGTTCCAAGAAGATAAACTTTTATTTTCTTCTAAGCATGAGATGACTCGTCAGTCCCAAATTATGGACAATGGGGATTATTTGCGGTGTTACCGTTATATCAAGTGTTAGAAGGTAGCTTCAATCCACCGAAAGCTTTTCACTGTTACATAGAAAACGATCTGGATAAGAGTTGATGTATGTGTATGGATTTAATGGTTTTGATATCCGATCATCGCTCCATCACCATGACCATCATGAGTGGAATAGTCATCAATTTGTGAGACTCGGTCACCAATGCTTTTGCCAGCCATAATTCATTCCCAGTTTGACCGAGAAGGAAACCTTTTAACATGGCTAGGATTGGTGATAAAAATCACTGAATCAGATCAAATGGCCACCAATTGCTCGAACACATCTTGCTTATGATTGTGTGTTCTTCAGCAAATGAGAGACAATTGTATTCGATATCAATGGAGCTTTTCTTGGATATCCAAAAGCTTTCGGTTTAATTTGTTGTATCCGTGAATTTGATCACCATCACATGTAGTTGAAGAGCAATAGAATATATTTATATCTATTATGATGACCTAAAAAGTTCTAGATTCTATCTCGAGATGCCAAAAAAGTCGTTCAAAGGATATGGATGATTGGAAAAAGCTAGTAAAAGTTTTTCTCGTAACTTTCTTTGGCGCTCTCGAATAACAGTAATAACTGTTAACTGAAATCAGACCAAAACTCAGTGATTAACGGTGAAGTATTCCCAGAGTATTAATGTAAGAACTCTTATACTTACGCTTACATTCGGAATTCGCTTTCGGGCTTTATATTCACTTAAAGAGGATCAATCAGATCATGTATTTATCTGATCGTTTTTTGAGACTTGATATGGAGAAATTTTGTTAGCAAGATTCTCTAAATCCTGTAAAAGAAAGTTTCATACCAATAAAAACGGGCTTCTGAGCCAAATCTTCCTCAGATCTGAGAATTATTGCTTTCACTTTTCTTTCCAAAGGAGATGATCGAATATTAATGATACATCGAAATCCTTGAAGGCTATTATTATGCATGTTTGGATGCAAATGTCCAATTCCTTTAGTCATTCCTTCAAGAAGAAATAAACATTGTTTTATCCCGTTATGTATCGGTTCAGATAGTTCATTTCCATCTCGTGGGTGATTGTTTCTTCTCACATCTCAGAATCATGAAAGACCTATATTCCTAGTGTTCCATAGAGAGGTGACTGACCTGTTGATCCTCAAGGTGAGAGGAGAGAAAGAGAGAAAGAGAGGTAAAAGTTCAATATCCTCATAAATTAGTTCAGTACATTCGTTAGCTTTAGACTATCTGAATGACAAATATATTCCACTTATAAGCCACCCATGTAATGTAGAATATACGAATAATTTCTCACAAAATCATGAATAAATATATTTGAATCTTTGCTCAATGGATGAAAAGGAAGAGAAAGACAATAAAGAGAATAAAATTGAGAGATCTTGAAGCCTTGAAAGAGAGAGAAAGAAAGAGAGAGAGAGAGAGAGAGAGAGAGAGAGAGAGAGAGAGAGAGAGAGAGAGAGATCAGGAATCTTTTCCGCATCATCCAGTGATGCGGAGGGATTGTCGAGATGAAAAATGAGGTTCTGAGCATGATGAGTCGAGCGTCGAATGAGCTTTCGTCGTGAGCAATCGTGACTCAAGTGATTGGCTGGAATAGAACAACAGAATAAGTTGCGCTTCAAACCGAATCATGTACATACACTAATCGATCCAAGTTTGTTCGCGGTCTCACGAGCGGGCTAAGCTGTGAAATATGTGTATTTGCCCGAGGAGCCCAACTCGAAACGGGGTTCTCAAAGGGCTGGATCTGAATTTCCATCAAATGTTCTCTCTTACTTTGTGGGAGTTTAGTAATAGTAAGAGAAAATGGAAAGAGAAAGAGAAAGATTGAGCGCGTTAAAGACATGCCTGATTGTGGAAGAATTATGGCCACATATGATTGCCATCGGAATCGGAAGGGTTGGCGTTGGTGGTGATTCCAATGACGATGAATTTCACTGCTGCTTTATTCACGTTCGCAACTCTTTCAAATCTCCAGGCCGATCCACGATCTATTCTTTAGAGCCCATTAAACTAATAAAAATCCACATAAAAGGAGCACGAAGCTCTTAAATTTCAAGAAGACTTTGATAATCCTTTTCGATTCCCAATTCAAACAGTTACTATCGACAGGGAAAGTAGGCTTACTAATTATGCTCTCAAATACTTCATTTTGAAGCTTTGATCATCTTTGCATAATTTTATGGTATTTCTTTGCTGCTTATCCCATACAAAGTGCGTGAGAGAGTGGGGAAGAGAGTGTGTGTGTGAGTGTAGATGAAAATAGATCCTATCGTTGGAATCATGGAAAGATAAGCCTATATTATTTCGTGTCTCACTAGCCTAGAATAGGTGAGATCAGTGGGATGAGATATACTATGAAACAAAGCATAAGTAAAAGCTAAAAGTATACACATGAAACACATTGTATTTTTTCCCTAATCAGTCAAATCTCACCTTTGAGATAGGCCTAAAAATTGGAGAATTTGATCAATAGATGACTCAGAACTCAATTGTTCTTATCAATATTTTGAGTGGAAACTTTTATCCTGGATTTTTGATGTCTCTCGGCCAGATTGCTGCTGAAGAGAAACCTTCACTTTTATCAGTTTTTCCATGTTCGATGAAGAAATTGAATATTGCTAGCCATTTTCCCGTCAACTCTCTATCCCAAATGAAAATGATGAATGATCTTCAATTCAATTTTCACACCATCTAGTTCAATCTGGAAACGAAAAATTCTCTCTAAATTCTTATTTCTCTCTACTCTTATCACGCACACACATTTGAATTCACAGTGATCAAATCGAATGACGGTTCATAAATAAATAATTTACACCAAATAGCTTGAGAAAAAAGAATTGTGTGCTCAATAAATCATAAGTCTTGAAGTTTAGTTCTCGTTGACTACTACAACAAAAACATCGCAACTCTAATCCATTATAATTTTCTCAAGCAAGATTGTTCAAAAAATGTTCTAGAAATGTTCACATTCGAACTTGAGCTTGTCGAACTTTTTCGATTTGATCTGAAAAATATCGGTCTATACAACGCCATCTGGCAATAGCGTCATAATACTAATCGCCATAACAACGAGCAAAGTTTCGCTTCCGTTTCCGTTAACAAAACTCATTTCATTTTGTTGAAGAGGTAAGCTTAAGGAATTGAAAATTTTTACATGTTTATATTGTCTTTTGATTGGTGATTGATTAACTTTTATCATTATTTTTGATTTGTAGTGTTAAGGGTTTTGTGGTAGAAACGTCAAGATGGGTTTCTACCGATATTCTCAAGAATTATGGAAGAAGAAACAAAGTGATGTGATGATGTTTCTTCTGCGTCTCCGAACATGGGAATACCGGCAGCAGCATGTAATTGTTCGATGTTCCAGGCCAACCAGGCCGGAAAAAGCTCGTAGAATAGGTTATAAGAATAAGCAAGGATTTGTAATTTATCGAATTCGTATTCGTCGTGGTTGCCGAAAGAAGCAGGTTCCAAAAGGTTTGTAGTGATTTTTATGTTGGAGATTTGTTATGATTTTAACTACACTCTGTGGTAGCTTTGGTGTGATGTGAAATATTAATTGGCTGTGTTCTATTTTCTCTTTGTGCTTATATTGTAGGAGCCACCTATGGTAAACCCAAAAATGAAGGTGTTAATCAATTGAAACATCGACGAAATCTTCAAGCAATCGCTGAAACTCGTATCGGTAAGCGTGTTGCCAAAGCTTTACGAGTGTTGGGCTCTTACTGGGTAGGACAAGATTCCACTTTCAAATATTTCGAAGTTGTCTGCATCGATCCCTTCCACAAAGCTATTCGTAATGATCCCAAGATTAATTGGATCTGTAAATCGGTCCACAAACACAGAGAGTGTCGTGGACTCACCAGTGCTGGTAAGAAACATCGTGGACTCCGTGGACGCGGTCACGGTTTTGTCAAGACTGTTGGTGGCTCTCGCCATGCCTCTTGGAAGAGACGCAATACTCTTCAATTACATCGCAAGAGATAAATGTCTTTGTTTATTCCTCAACTTAAACTTAATAAATCAAGTTCATATTTAACTTGAAGCTCAACTGCGCCATGTACTTCTTTTCACCATCGCCGCGCGTAATTCATCACATAACTTGACATCAGTTCTTCTCTCTAGTTGAATCTGTGGATGTTAAAGATTTCAAAAATTATTCTAGCCATGCAAACCAAAGATAGGTATTTTTCATTTTCACTCTACTCTCGATAAGAGTAGAATTTATGGTCAAGTTAAGCAAAAAAAGGAAGAAACAAAAAGTATTAAGAATTTAGTAAGAATTCTAGTCAATCAGATTGGAAAACCGCGAATTTGAATCAAATTTTCAATTCCAATATCTTGGAATTCTTGTTATTCAGACCTATTTAATTGCTCATTTCTCAAAAGTTTGTTGAATTTATTAACCGCTCGCATTCCCTGGAATCCATTGTCAAGTATATCTTGGCAACATGCAAGCATGATAGCGTCTCTCTCTCTCTCTCTCTCTCTCTCTCTCTCTCTCTCTCTCTCTCTCTCTCTCTCTCTGTCTCTCTGTCTCTCTCTCTCTTGGTTGCTCTCTTTCTTGTAAACAGAGCTCTCTCGAGAGGAGTTATCAACAGAGAGGAGGCCATTACTAGGAGTGTGAGAATTTAAATTTTGCATTTGTCATTTGATTTGATTTTTTTGCTGAGGATTGATCGATCATTTGGGTGTAACTTTATTTGGTTATGATGTTTGACCTTACAAGCAGTATTAACCAAGTGATTCGAGGAACTGTCATCACAGCTATTGTTGTGTTCCTACTTTGTGGTGGTGGCTATTGTTATGATGATATACGTTTGGAAGATGGTCCAACAATTTGTGATGGAAATGTTACCCATATAAACGGAACTGGTCAATTGCCTGTGCCCACTGATCTGGTTGGGAAAGAATGTAACTACAATATAGATGTTACAGGCAAGAGTGTTACTCTTATTATCAAGAAACTTGAGCTGTCCGATGGAGAATATATTGCCTTTGGATCGGTGGATGGAACTGTGTATCTCAATCTTACCAGCGAGAAGATCAAAGCTGATTTGAACGGTTACCCACTTCAGAATCGTTTTATCTTCCTTGGATCTCCTAAGCAGTTTACTAATATCACATTGAAAACCACCAGTGCAGTTGCATCTCGAGTGGTGGACATCGAACTCCAGCTTGACAAAGTTAAATTAACAATCGACACTGAGAGCGTTTTTCAATCACTCAATGCAAACACTAGTGATAGTATCAGTCAAGAGATGGGAATTTCTTTCACATCTACATCAAAGAGTCTTGTAATCAACTTTGGGCCTAAAAACTTATTCTCGTTAGATAAAGATTCGAACATTTCCGTTGACACTGATAACATAATTGGAAATTCTGGTACCACTGACTTCACCGTTAAAGGTAGCCCTAAGGACCAGATCCTCGACATTTCATTCTACTTTGTGAACAGTAACTGTTCATTAAATAAAGACATCTCGACCAGTACCTCCTATGTTTATGTCATCAACTCTGATGCCATCAGAAACGAAGTGGATGTCCGCTGTCTCACAATTTTAAGAGGAGGATCTGAAAGCTCTTTGAGTTTAGAATTTGATGACAAGCAGATTGCGATCCCCTCAGGTAACCATATAGTGGTACGCAAAGGACTAAAAAGGTCATCTCCTGTCATTTTGGATATCTCACCTCTCACCTATCCATATGTGAGCAAAGATGCATTTAATTCTCTCATAAATTCATCCGATATTTTTATAACTTATGAAGCATTCACTACAGATGGTGAACATCCTACTTTCACCGTCTTTAGAACATCAAAAAATGTTCTTACTGAGAAGGGTAGCATCAAATGTTCTGAGAAAAATCCTTGCCCCAAGAAATTTATTTTCCAAACGGAAGGTCTCAGAGCTTCCATCAAGAGCAACATGAAAGAACGCCTAGATGTTGACGTAGTTATCTATGATTCATCCTGGATAGATGAAAACTCCAAGATTGCCTGCTTCAAAAAGAATGAAACTTTCCCAGACTTGATTGTTTCGGAAACTGGAATTCTGTATGTCGAGCTCTCTAATTCTTCATCAACTATCAATTGGAATTTACAAGGAACCAAAAATAGAACCGTCTCAGTTGCACGAAATAGCAAAGCTTCTCTCACAGTGTCAAGCGAAATTCTGAATCCAAACAATATATATGTGTGGATCTTGCCATCTTTTCATGACCAAGCTGGGATGGTCAAATCATTGATTTTCTCCTCAATATTCGTGGAGAAGGGTACCTCTTTGAAAATCACTGAAGTTGGAAATGACCAAGTTGATTTCACTCTGGACGGAACGGAAGACTCAGTGAAATCCGGTCTCTCATTCATTTTAGCCGGCGAAAAGTCCCATGTTATTTCCTATACTCGCTCAGGCACTCAATCACCCGTTAATTCTTCAATCAACTTCATCCAAGCATCAGTAGTCCCCATCATCTATAACGAACCTCGATCTTATAAGCTAGAAAAAACTGATACTTTCACCCCATTTGGTAGTTACAGCTATCCAAATAATTATTCCCTTCTCGGGATGGGTCAAGGACTTGGGAACGAGTACGGTAAAATAATTTCTAAAACCCCAAAGATTCTCGCTACATTTGACGATGTCGATCTAGCTCCTGCTTCAACTTTGGAACTCTACCCTGGAGCCAAGATCACCATGCCAAATACACCAGATTTGATCTTGGACAGTAGTGTTGCCATCAATTTTGATCGTTCGATTCTCAATTCAAAAAGCTCAAAAGCAAACTTTGGTGATCAGGTGACGGGGCGGGGATTTTCAGGAAAACTTCGGGCATTATCTTGTGGAGAGACTTCTTCGGCTGCCACTGGCAAAATTACTATTAATACCACCTGCTATTACATAATCTCTACCCCTATGGTGAAAGATAAAGTTCAGCTATTGAATATTACCTTGGCTTCTCAAGCTCCTGAGGGTCTGAGAATCCTTGATGATAGATCTCTTAGATCGATGAGTGACGAAGTGAGGCTTTTGAATCTCTCGAATCATCTAATTTTCAATAGCTCTCAAGAATATGTGATGATTTGGAGCGAAAAGTCCGATGGAAAAACAATCGATATGAGCTGGACTACTTTCGAATGCCCATCTGTACCGGGATATTGTAGAAATCGTCAAAGATGTCTCCTCGAATCATGGCGATGCAATGGGAAGAATGAATGTGGTGACTGGAGTGATGAGTTGAATTGCAATTCAACAATACCAGTACCAGTACCCAAAATTGAAACCAAAACTGTAGGAGTTCCTTACTGGGTTCTAGTATTTATCATACTTCCCCTTGCATTCATAGTTGGATTCGTGAGCAGCAAGTATGTTCCCACAATATTGAGCAGAATTCGACCTGGTGGTTATCAGTCTTTTCGTACCGATGTAGATGCTTGAATAATGATGGATGATAAAAAAATATGTTTATTTACTATCGAAGAGATATTAAAATATTTAATCAATAATAAACTTCTTTCAACTTTTGATTTATCAGTGTCAATTTATAATAATCAATGAATATTATTCATCTGATGAACAATATTCATTGAACATTTCATCATTTCATCATGTGCAAAGAGGGCGCATTTCATTGAGCATCTCGAGCGCGTGTTTGTTTGTTTGTGTTTTGACGATTTGATTTCGGTTTGTTTCATCATCTTGTTTTTACTTGATTGTTTGATTTTTTCCTTTGGATTGTTCATCTTATTCTATAGTTTTGTGTGTCCATTTGAAGTGTGTAACAAAATGTCAAAAACTAAAGTGAAAAATAAAGCACCCGCTGAGGTGCAGATCACAGCAGAACAACTTATCCGAGAGGCCAAAGAGCGAGATTTGGAAATACTTCCACCGGTAAGTGTAACTGTTTATCTGTCTGCTTTTTGGGAAATCATTATCTGAAATATTCGATTTAACTTTACTAATATCTTGTTTCAATCAACAGCCACCAAAGCAAAAAATTTCTGATCCCGAGGAGCTAGCTGAATATCAATTGAGGAAAAGAAAAGTATTTGAAGATAACATCCGAAAGAATCGAGCATCAATAGCCAATTGGATCAAGTATGCGGCCTGGGAAGAAAGTCAGAGCGAAATTGCCAGAGCTAGATCGGTGTTTGAAAGAGCGCTGGATGTCGATCATAGATCTATTACACTATGGCTTCGATATGCCGAGATGGAGATGAAAAATCGCCAGGTCAATCATGCGAGAAACGTTTTGGATAGAGCTGTCACAATTTTACCCAGATGTAACCAATTTTGGTATAAGTACACTTACATGGAGGAAATACTTGGTAGTATACCTTCATGTAGACAAGTTTTCGAACGTTGGATGGCCTGGGAGCCAGAGGAGCAAGCATGGGCAACTTATATCAATTTTGAAGTCAGATACAATGAAATCGAACGTGCCCGTGAAATCCACAAGAGATTCATAGCTATCCATCCAGAAGTTAGAAATTGGTTAAAACTCGCCAGATTTGAGGAAAAGAATGGGTTCATCGTCAATGCTAGAGATGTGTATGAGAGAGCAGTTGAGTATTTTGGTGATCAACATATGGAAGAAGTTTTGCTCACATCTTTCGCCAAATTTGAGGAGCGGCAAAAGGAACACGACAGAGTCAAAGCTATCTATCGTTATGGTCTTGAAAAGCTAGCCAATCATCAGGAACTTCTCAATCAATACACACTCTATGAGAAGAAATATGGTGAGAGAGCTGACATTGAAGACGTTATACTCAGCAAACAGAGACTGAAGTATGAGAAAGAACTAGAGGAAAATCCACATGATTACGATGTCTGGTTTGACTACATTCATCTTGTGGAGAATGAAGGTGATATTGATAGTATTAGGAGAGTTTATGAAAGAGCCATTGCTAACATTCCCCCAAAGAAAGACAAACGTCTATGGAGACGTTATATTTACCTCTGGATTTATTATGCTGTTTTTGAGGAACTTACAGCAGAAGACATAGAGAGAACAAGAGCTGTCTATCAGCTATGTCTCAACAAGATCATCCCTCATAAAATTTTCACTTTCGCCAAGATGTGGATAATGGCTGCGATGTTCGAAGTAAGACAAAAAGATCTCAAAGCAGCAAGAAAGATTTTGGGTTTCTCCATCGGTCACTGTCCCAAAAATAAGCTTTTTAGAGAATATATAAATTTCGAGATGAATCTTCGGGAGTTCGATAGATGCCGAACTCTATATCAAAAGTATGTTGAATTTTCACCTGAAAACTGTACTTCTTGGATCAAATTTGCCGAGCTAGAGACTCTTTTGGGTGAAAACGAGCGAGCTAGAACTATTTATGAAATAGCTATATCTCAAGAAAGACTAGACATGCCCGAAGTTGTTTGGAAAGCTTTTATTGACTTTGAGGTTGACTCAGAGAACTTTGAGAACGCTCGAAATCTATTTGAAAGACTTCTCGAGCGTACCCAACATGTTAAAGTTTGGATCTCTTTTGCAAGATTTGAATTGTCGGTCGATTCGGAGCCCCAACCAACAGAACGAGCTCGAACTGTTTTTCGACGTGCTAACAAAGCTCTAAAGAAATGTGAAAACAAAGAGGTACGATTTCTCCTTCTGGAAGCATGGCAAGCTTTCGAAAAAGAACATGGAAGTGAGAAAGAAATCAGTGAGGTTCAAGCTCTAATGCCAAGAAAAATCAAGAAGAGAAGAAAAATACCAGGAGAAGATGGAGGTTGGGAAGAATATTTTGAGTATCTTTTCCCTGAAGATGAGACTATGAGCTCAGCATCGAAAATACTTGAGATTTCCAAAAAATGGAAACAACAAATGGAAGCTCAAAAGTCAAATATGTAAATATGTAGATACTATTTTTTATTTATGAATTATTTACCAAAGTAAACTCAAACAATTCTCTACCCTTTTCCGCTGTGACAACTCAAGCTGACAAGAAGCCATTATCATCTTGCATTATCCAGAGAGGATATTCCACATTTTAATATTTGATCTGGTCAAAAAGTCGATAGTAAGGAGAACTTCGATACGCAATGTCTAGAGGAGTGTCTCCTGCTCCATTTTTTACATTGACATCAACATCTGGATGATAGAGGAAAAGTTCTAATAGTTTACGATTTTTTGTTGTTGCTGCAAGATGAATCGGATATACATCTCCATCAGATTTTACATTTATATTAGCTCCGCTTTGGAGAAGAACTGCTGCCGATTCCATGGCTCCCCATCGAGCTGTACAGTGAAGAGGTGTCCATCCTTCAACAGTCCTTGCATGAATGTCTGCACCATTTTCGATCAAAAATTTTACCACTTCAACGTTGTTGTGGTAACAAGCACGATGTAGCGGTGTGTATTTGTCGGTGTCACATATATTTATCAAGCTTGGATCCTTTCTCAACATGTACCCAACATGGTAAGGAGTTCCTCTGGCACAGAATTTGAACATTTTTTCTTCCTTGGTCAATTTTTTCTTCTCAGTTTCTTGTGTTTTGCACTCCGATTGTTCAGCATCTGCGATTCCATTTTTGTTGTTTTCGTTTTGATTATCACTTTTAAGCTCATTTGTATTCGATTGTTCCAATGATCCACTCTTGGATGATGATGTTGATTCTAATCTCTCTGTCTCACCAGCTCCACTCATGATGATGATATTAATCTCAAACTTGTGTTCAGAATCATCAATTCACGTTCTGACAAATCATCAGAACAAGGCATCACATCGATCAGAAAACGATTCCTATCAAAAACAGATAATATCGTCAATCGAAGGCCATAGTTGTACGATTTCGACAATCAAACAAAATGATACTCACTCTTCACAATCAAATGAATCACCATCAACTCTCGATGATCATCAAACGTGAGCCAAACAAATCTTCATTCTAGATGAGCACCAAAATTCCACACACAAATAATTACTCTAATTCAATTACAATCTCAATTCACACTTGATGACTGATCAAGATCATCACCGTAAACTGTTTCGAGTTTATCTTGAAAAATTTTTTAAGAAAACATCCAAAAAATTCACAAGATCACATGCATAAACAATATGGTTTGTTTATTATTACTATTGAAGTGTTTTTAAAAGGAAAGAAAAAAAGTAGCCAATCAAAGTTGGCGCTTTAAAAGATCATTTCATTTCATTTCATTGAAGCAGGAAAAAATGTTGCTGAATGTTGATGTTTTTGATTAATTTGTTTAGATGACAAGTGAAATCTGTAACAATTTGATTGTGGACGTTTATTGATTCATTTGTAGATGTGTTAATTTTTTTTCCTTTGGTGGTGTGTAAGCGGATAGTGTTTTTTTCAGTGTGTGAATCATGCCTAGTACACAGGGACCACAGCAATTTGCGATGGCCGAGAGACCCGGTAAATGGATCCTCGTTGTGCTGAGTCTATTTTTGGTTATGACAGCAAAGGATCTCATCTCATCTCGTTCTCAAACCACATCGGCATCATCATCTTCTGATAGCAGTAATAATAGAGTTAAGAGTTCACCATCATTGACACCTGATGCCAGTATGGTTGGTGGGGATGTCAATTTTCCAACCAGAAAGAAAATATCAACCATGAAATTCTATTATTGGTATGTTGTCTCATCATTATGTAGCTGCGTGTAGCTGTAATTATAATATATTATAATATACTGTGTAATACATGTGTAATTAGCCTAATACATTTTCATTTTTTATATCTTATTTCATACAGCATATCTTGTGGTTATGCTAAAGCTTATCAAGAATACGCTAGTCTCATTAGCGAAAATTTTCCAAATGTCATTGTTTCCGGAGAAAATTATTCAACGGGTACAGTGCGAACATTAATAGCAAATGCACTGAACATTGCTCGTATGGCCATAATATTCCTGATCATCATGAATAAGAATCCATTCGTATATTTCCGAATGGCAACACCTCAAGTATGGTTCTGGCTCACACAACATAAAATTCCAGGTTGTCTCATGATTTTTTTCATAACTAATACCTTGGAAGCTAATCTTATGTCATCTGGAGCTTTTGAAATCTTTTTGGATGGTTAGTATGGTGTAAAATAGCATATTTGAACATTTGTTTGACAATTTTCCCTACTTATTCAGATAAACAAATTTGGTCCAAACTTGAGACGGGAAGAGTACCTTCACATCAAGAACTCTTGAAAATGGTTGCCGTCAACACTCAGTTTGGAGATGATATGATGTATATGAACAAGTATTGATGAATATTCCATCTAAAATGTGAAAACCATGGAGCTTCTTGATATCCAGCTCTTTCCTAGTTTCTAATCTTAGAGCTACGCAAATGAGCCATTTTGGATGTAAATTTTGTTAACGAAGACTATTGTATTGTATTCCTGATGCATGGTGATGTGATAGCCATCAAAACATCATAGCCTCCAGGATATCATTCAATCTCTCCTTTTTGTAAATGTTTCTGCTCTTGATTTGTAAATCATTGTCTCTCTCTCTCTCTCTCTCTCTCTCTCTCTCTCTCTCTCTCTCTCTCTCTCTCTCTCTCTCTCTCTCTCTTTCTTGAACTCTTGTCTAAACTTGTATGCTCAAGAATTACTGCTATCGATGAAAATGCATGCTATCTTCTTTTCAAAATGACTATTCCCGAAGAGCTAGTGATTAAAATCCGATCTATAAATTCTTATAGGCAACTTTTCAATTTTGTTTGTGATAATTTTCCTAATATGCATCAGGGGAATAGAAAACGGTGCTCATTTCATCGAAGCAGAAAATTCTTTCAGATATTTGGGAATAGAATATGATGATAGTGACTTGTCTACAATGTTATTGTGACCAGTGAACAAATTTCTGTGAAATCTGAGGCTCAATTTATTTCCTTTAAAATTACGCCGTTGAATCTCAAGACAATTCAAAATACTTTCATCGGATGATCACTCACGGCTTGATCATGACTTGATGAATGTTGAAGAAAGTATCAATGATGTGACTACACGATGTCATATGGAAAAAGTATTTGTGAGAGGGATTCACTCCTTACTCATCAGTGTAAAACCCTGGAGTAGATTAAAATTGAAGATGAGTTATTCTTAGACACTGATTTGTGAGTGTTGTGATTTCACATCTTATGGAACTTTCTTGCATACCATAAGGTTATTGAGATTAGATTAAAAATTATGAAAAAACTAAAATTCTCGGGATTAGGGGCTGAACTTCGACCTTCACTGAATTTTAAGCATCTTTTAGAGTTCGAAAATGGTCCAATACAGGCTGAATAGGCCATAATATGAGGAATGACGGTCTGGTCTTGAAGACCTGTGAAAAGATGAGCGTTTGGTCCAGTGCTGTAAAGAGCCACATCTTCTCCTCCATGAACAGAATCATTCAAATTAATTGCACTATAACGTTCAGCTGAGATTTCATCTGCGAGGAGAAGACAATAATAAATTAAATGTTCAAGGTTTGAAACTAGAAATATTTCATAGAGTCAAGAAATTCTTTTTCCTTATTCCATGGGAAAACTTACACAAATCTGGATCGTTAGGATCACCTTTTCCTCCTAATTTTCCTGGTCCAGTAGTGTACATGAGAGTTGTGAATGGTTCCTTGGTGTCTTCTTCTTTTTCATTACTGAATCCGAAAATACTTCTATTTCGAGGAGCGTAACCATTGATCACGAATCCATGTGAGTGATCAGCAGTCACAACGATCATGGTATCTTCAAGGGAAACAGAATCCACAGTGTTTTGGATAGTTTTTTCCAATTCAAGTACTTCATGTAAGGATATGGCCGGTTGATTTGAATGATGATACCAATCAATAAGACCTCCTTCCACAAACAAAACGTAACCATTTTTGTGTTTTTGTAAAATTTTTAACGATGCTTCTGTCATCTCACTTAACGATGGTGGACCTTGATCACTTTTATCTCTACTCGATTCGTAGGGCATATGAGAGCTATTGAACAGTCCAAGTACATAATCAGTATTGTCAAAATCGATTGACTTGAGAGTGCCACTTGAATTAACATAAATATACTCTTTTTTGGTTCCTCTTTTAGCTTCTTTCCATTTTTCTATCAAATTTATCGAGTCAGTTCGATTATACTCAACTTCACCAGGAGTATTTTCGGGCACAAAATTTCTTCTTCCTCCACCAAGTATGACATTAAATTTATTTCCGGGCGAATCTTCGATCAACTGTCGAGCAATATCTTTACATCCTTCACCAAATGATTTGATTTTATCTCGTTTAATGTTCATATCGGCTTCCCACCATCGATGTGGTACATGAGCATAACTGGCCGCTGGAGTTGCATGAGTAATTCGCATTGTGGTCACAATTCCCGTTCCTTTGCCAGCTTTTTGAGCCCATGTCATCAATGTATCAACTTTGTTCTCATTGATCAGAGTGCAATTCCTTTCAGTTGACGTAATCTTTCCATTAACACCCAAAGTCTGATAATTAGCTTTCACACCAGACATAAATGCAGATGCTGTAGCTGCAGAATCGGGAACATGTTTATCAAGGTTGTAGGTCTAGAAAAAAATAATAATGATGATGATAAATTTCCGTTAGAAATGAGTAAGAATGAATTGCAATCTTCAAGATCAGTGGAAAGAGAGAGAAAACGTAGGCTGTTCATTTGTAAGACCAGTTTTGATTGAGTAATTATTGATGAGAATATTTATGTCAACCTAGTTTTTGTGAACGAATTTTCTCAGACATGCAGCGAATCACCATATAATCAATGAAATTGAGGTGGCAAAAGTTGATATGATGAAACCCTATGATTTTTACACAAGCTTATTCTTTCTCTTTGGCTCTTTTTATTTCTCGCTTAAACTTTGTAAGGAATAGTAATTGTGAAACATGCCGTCATCTTGGCTTACTTTCAGGGTTTTCTCTTCGAGTCAATGGAACTTTTATTCTCTCTCTCTCTCTCTCTCTCTCTCTCTCTCTCTCTCTCTCTCTCTCTCTCTCTTGCTACCCCCTTCCGATACAGTTTCTGTAATCATGAGGCATTAACAAGGGCTCCTTTTGTGAAACATATTGTGCGAATGCGATCGCATACACTCTAATCGCAAGACGAATCATTATTCTCATGGTATATGATAATATATTTTATATACACAGCTTCAAAAAAGAATCAGCTTTCCTGTGAGTGTGTGTGTGTGTATGTTAACACACAGGGAAGAGCGAACTCCATCAGAACAACCCTCTCTTGTACTATACCATCTTTATCACCCTGGAGAAATCAGCCTCATCTGGGGAATAGAATATAGCCCTACCATCATCACTGATGATGAGATGGAAAAGAGATGGGAACACTCGACAGTCATAAAATCACATGTAGAGGAGAGAAAAAAATCAAACGATCCACTAATAAAAGTCTATACTGGATAAATAATTATCAATTTACATTCATTTCATCATCATTGTGATCTATCTATCACTCAGGTCATCCGTTGAGACACAGAGTTGATGGGTTTTCTCTTTACCCGCACAATCAAGGCTGGAAAAAACGCTGATGATGGCTCAAAAAAAGTGAAAGTAAATGAGAAAAAGAGAAAAGGTTACGTCTACCAGATAATGGGTGAAACTGACACATTGTTCATGATACTTTTTAAAGCGATTTGGACGATTATGATCACTCAATGTATCATCAACTCATCAATTCATTTCTAATACAATCATGCACACACTATGTTGAAACGCTTTCATGAACTTATCACTTACCCTTATCAGAGCACTGTACGGAAATTTTTCAAACTGTAAACGTTCAGCATCGGGTTTACCCTGTAATTGTCCTTTCAATATTCGGGCTGCTGTTAGAGTGGATATTCCCATTCCATCACCAATGAATATGATGAGATTTTTGGCAATTTTATCATTTTTCTTACGATTGACAGCTTTCTCTATGGTTCTGGCTGCCGATTCGTACCAATAATCCTTAGTTTTTTCCTTAGGATCAGGCTAAAAACACAAAAAGAAAATAAACTCGATCATTCAAACAACCAAAACATATGCAGACATGGGATAGGTTAATTACAATGTTAATCATGCAAGGAAATTTGATCGTTTCGAGACTGTTTAATTGTTTGAAATCAGTGATGAACAATCGCTTGAAAACTTAATTTACTAATGTCTCTAATAATGACTGATCAAATTTGCCCAAGATTCCAACGGTAAAGTGCTCCGCATTTTGGGCACTAAAAATTAACTCATTGAGTTAAGCTGAGCTTAAAATGCCAAACAATGATCGGGTAATCATCGTTCTGCTTTGAATAGTTACACTAACTAGAAATGAAATCAAGCTTAAGGAATTGCGTCAAGAGCGGGAGAGAGAAATCAGATGCAAATGAGCTGTTTGGTTACAAGATTATTCTGCTAAGATTCTATTATGTAGATATTTTTAGAGCAAAAAAAAGTATCAAACTTACCGTAAAAAATCCATTGGCAGGGTCTTGAAGTCCGGTAACTGCTAAATTTTGTTCGATCGTAGACCTTTTTTGTCTAACTGGTTGATCGTTTGCTAGGCTCGGTGGGATTAGTGATCGGGCTGGACGAGAAAGTCTTGATCGAATTTTTTTCGGTGAATTTGCCAATGCTGGCGATGAAGTTTCACGTTCCGAAAGCATGCAATCAATCTGCTGCCAAACAGGTGAATTATCATCTAATCGTGTGAACATTTGCCAAAACATCATTTTGGCCATGGAATCACGAAAAAATTGATCTCCTCCTATGCCTGGTAGTGAAAAGTCTGCACCATCTTCTCCATTCTGTGGTACACGATCGTCTTTGAATATCATCTTTGGTGATGTCAAATGAACATCTTGTATAGACCACATAATCTCTTCCCGATTATCTCTGATCTTATATTCTCTTGATTTTTCTGGCACAGCCAGTCGTACTGAGACATTGTCAAATTGTACTTTCACAGTTCCCGAACCGTGTACAGGAAATATTTGACCCAAAGTTCCTTTCGCTTTGTAAGTTCCATGGAATTCTAGCTTAGGAACCGTTAAGTTGGCTGATTTTTCACCTGATTAAAGATAAAGAAAAGGAAGTGATGATTATTTCTCTCAATTTTAAAATATATGCTTTTCTTTCTTCGATTCCATTGTGATTTATGTGTGCATGTTCTTTTATTGGCCATTATCTCGTTCATATTGAAATATTATATATAGATATATAGATGGTGAAGCGAAAAGTGAAAAAGAAAAATATTAAATATGATCTAAGTAGGAGGGAGAACCGATCTAAATCAAATGGAAATGAATGAGGATAAATAAATTTTTTCTGGTTAAATGAAAACTGACATAATCGTAAGTCAAACTAACATAATCATGCGTATAATTCAAACACAAAACTTTCATGGTATGAATGATGAAAATTTTCTTACCCATTCCAGACGGCTCTTGACTGTATCCATGATATGATTCAACTTTCATATTATGAAAACCATCGATATTAATTTGGGACAATCTCACAGAGACTATATCGTTGGAACAGGCGATGAACGGTGAAAGATCAATTTGGTTGATGATCATGGGATTAGAGGCAGTTATTTTGGAACACTTATCAGCGGTAGTGGTGGCTGATCGTGATGATGATCGGGAAGAGGATAAAGTAGGACCGGATAAACTCAACACTACAAGTAACACAAAGCCCCAAGGCTTCAATCGAAGAGTTCGATCATACATGCTGAACTGAGCCCAAAACATGGTCGAGAAATTTTATGTATATAAATATTCACTAATTAATCAAACTAAACTATGCTGAAAGTGGATGCAGACGATAAAATGATCCCATATACAGGAGAGAAAGAGAGAGAAAGTGAAATTAAAATTTGGAATCGAAAAGATGAACAAAAATTAGCTTCACATCTACACTTCCAATGATGATCACCAATCACATCAAAGAACTCAACACTTAATCATCAAACCAAAGGAATAACAATCAATTCAATTCTTAAAACTTTTTCCCAACCCAGAACTTCGAGCTTGATGGTAGACAGAGAGGAAGAGAACAAAATAAAACTCATCGAGCTCGCTCGATAGATAGAGAAGAGCGAACTGAGAGAAAAGGTATCTCAGCCAAAGAGTCTCGAGAGCAAACTGAGGGAGCGAATTAGCTTGCCTTCACTGAACTTATATATAGTATAAACTGTTGATTGGATTCCGCAATTTTTTGGGATAAAAACAGCGCCATAATATATATACATATATAAATACAGCGAGAGGAGAGAGAGAGAGAAAAGTTTTTGATTATTCAAATTATCATAAATTTTATCCCACTAATTGTAGAAGATAGATAGATAGATAGATAGAGAGAGAGAGAGAGAGAGAGAGAGAGAGAGAGAGAGAGAGAGAGAGAGAGAGAGAGAGAGAGAAGAAATGCATCACCATTTTCGTCTTGTTTCGTGGAGCAAACAGCAAGACATGTCCATGTCCATGGATATTCGCCCTTCTCTAACATTCAAGGCTTGATCCTCTGTCTTTTTTTTCTCTCTCTCTCTCTCTCTCTCTCTTTTTGCTCGCCCTTTGTATTTGAGAACCTTAAAAGATTCAAGTCAAAGCCTTGAAGTTCTTCTCTCTTCTCGCTGATTGAGATAAGGGATCAAAGTCGACCAATACAAGATATGTAGAGTACATCAGTTTTTCATTGCCGGATGCTTGACGAGTGAATTGTTGATGAAGGAAGAGAGGAGAGAGATTGTTCAGAGGAAAAAAGAGAAAAAAATTTACAGAGAGAGAGAGAGAGAGAGAGAGGATCTGTAGTCGTGAGAAAGATCAGATGCAACTCGATGCTGGTTGTCTAGTATCAGACTGATTCGAAATGATCACCTGTTCACATCACTATACGATTGTCATGATTTAATTATTTGATAACACCATTATCATCATCGATTTTTCATCCAATCAGCTATATACATGTACCTCCAGGAATTTTATGTGATACTACCATACTACCACTTAATAATTAATAAAACGCTTCTGTTGAGTGATTCTTTTGTGGACTTTATGGATAGTTTTCGTGATCTTCCTCATTCTCACAATGGCCATTAGTCTCAAGTTACAACTAGTTGCTCATACTCTTTGGATCTCATGCTGTAGCATTTCGATTGGAGGTAGTTTTTCGAAAATTTTGTCCCAAAATTCAAAATCCTGAAAGTTGAATAAACTAAAGCAATAAATTTTCAATTATGATGTTCGTGAATAGAGACATGATTTTCATGGCCAGTTATAAACTGAAATGGCTACTTGAATCCATCATAAATTGTTTACAGCACTTTATCGGAACATATCAGTGAATTTGCTGGGTTGGACCAATTTTTTTCATTATTTCTTTTAATCTCGACCGGAAACATGCAGAAGTTATGGAGAAGCGCTTGGCACGAAAGAATTATTACGATTTTACTCATTATTAATTCTCTATTCTACCTTTCTAATCTCTACTTTATCGGAATTTTCTATTAATTTATTATCAATTATTGGTGAAATTTTCTTCCAATTTGACTGGCTTACAAACTAATTCAGAGAAGAAAGAGTTATTAGCTATCTTATCTAAAAACCTCAGGTTCAAGCTAACAAATCAACGTTTTCACTTGATGTTCGCCAGTTTCAAATTGGCAAGGGAAAAAGGTCACTGGATTTTCTCTGAGGAATTATTTTCATAATTCACCCTCTTTATATTATTTATTCTTATATATTATTGATCAATTATAGCAATGATTGATAAATTCAACTGAAAATATTCCTTTTTTTGCACCACTCAGACAAAATTTAAAGCAGTTTTTATTTCTGAGACTACTAGTATAATGTTCAATTTTCGCTACGAACATTAATTATCTTGATAAAATATCAATCATAATCATCGAAATCAAATTTTTTAAAAATTGGTCTAAAATTTCTTTGACCCTCGCTTTAGCATTAATTAAACCATTGCTCATCAGCTATGAGAATAACTTGATTGTGCTCATTTTTCGAAATGATCGTAGAGAGAGCCAAACCCAACTGACCACTCACAGGTAATTATTTTAATATCATCCAGATTTTTATCATCCAAAATACTGTCTGATGAATGAATCCCAGCCTATTGTCTTGTTTTCTCTAACCTTGTATGAGTTTATTTAAACTGGATAGTTCCTGTGGATTATTTTCTTTCCACTCAATGTATTGCATGCTTTACATGTTATCGACCTTGACTTACAATGCTACCGAATATTTGAAAAGCAAACAATTCATCTCAATTTGATACAAAGCATCAAATCAAATTTCATTGTTTATATGAGCTTTCATTTAGATTGAAGAATGGCTCTTCACTTTTTGATTCTTTCAAATTCGAGCTACATATTCAACATATGTAGAAGATTAAATAACTTGACATCAAAAAAGTTGCTTGTTTCAACATCTGATGAACAGATTTTCAGAGGCTAGCAAATTCTTCAGGATCTTTTCAGTCGATCAGAATTTAGACACTTTGGAAGATGTTAACTGTGCCCTTGACTATGAAAGGAATTTATTTCGGTACCACACAGTTGAGAGTGAATTTGAATGTTTGTATATGAGCATCACGGTGAGATAACAATCTATCTGTTGGAAAGGCTATTTTTAGGATACAGATTTCAGGGTTTACGACTGGAAGAATTCCTAATCCAAGCATATAGTGAGTGGGAAACTCACGTTTTTCAGACTTATGTAACTGGAGAATGAAAGTCTATGGAATTGATGCAATTTATTTGAGCAACTGAAAGAATGTTAGATGAAAATTGATAGCCTTGTAGCGGTTATTCTAGTATGGTACAAATCTCGGTTGGCGAATTAATGTAAATCCTAGAAGAAATTCTCATGTGAATTCCTTTTTTGAACAAAATTGTTCTTCCTCTCTTCGGAGAAAAACACATTGAAGTAAGTTATTATCGATATTGGACTAATTTGTAATTGTAAAATGAAGAAACTCCTGATCACTCCCTGCTAAGTGAAAACGATAAATCACGTAAAATGGCTAATTTGATAAGATTTTTTCCCTAAGATAGTGAGATATATTGGAGTTAAAAGTTTCCATGGTCGAAGAAAGAGAGAGAGAGAGAGAGAGAGAGAGAGAGAGAGAGAGAGAGAGACAGAGAGACAGAGAGTGATACATTGAATCGCGATAAGAATTCATTCGATTTCATGAGTGCAAATAATCAAAGAGTTTCAAATTGTTGGATTGGCATCCGATAAATACGTGTATTTTTTTATTTTTGATAGGATGCGTTTTGAGAAAGGTGGGAACGTGCATTGTGGAGATGTTTTTTTTTCAATTTGATGATGATTGATAAAACCAATGGAGATAAAGAAGTGGAAAGCGAGTTTTGTTTTTTTTTCTTCAAACGGAAACAGTAACAGTAGAACAATTGTTAGTTGCAGATTCAGCATCATTTGAGATCAATTCTTCAGATAAGATCTCATCCACACACTCGTTGAGAACATTTGAGTGCCTTGAAGGGATGCCAAGGTCTAAAGTCTTTTCAACCCCATAACCTTTGACAAACATGTGATCTTCATACAAGCAGACAGTTGCAAATGCTTCTTCTTCAGGTGAAGTTTCGATAACACCATGATAAACTAAATAATGGATGCCTTTTTCGTCAACAGAATGACCAAAAGTGTGAGTATGTCCAGACATATAGCTCACAACACAATTAAATCTGTGGAAAACTTTCAAAACTTCATCATAATTCCAAAGTAAACAGGAGGTATCACACGATCCAGGATGTAGGCCAACGTGACCAAAAACGATAACTTTTTCACCTTTCCTTTCCGAATCAGCCAATTCTTCTGTCAACCATAGTAATTGATTTTCACTGATAGCACCATTTTGCTGCTGGAATCTCTTCTCAGGTCCCGAATTGAGAGATTCCCCGGTGTCCCATAGGTCATAATCGTCGTGACCATGGTGCTCATAGAGTATTTTCGCAGCTTTCTGATAATTTTCATGAGACGTATCGTAACCGATGACGGATATTTCAAAGCAATCCAAAGCGATAAATTTCACACCAGGGCAAGGATTGAATTTATAATACAATGAACAATCATCCTTCCTAGCCCCTGGACTTGACCAATCATCCAAATTTAGTGATAGGCCCAGCAGATCAGTCTTTACTTTTGTTCGATAGATGAGAGAATCACGAAATAGTTGAGCAATTTCTGCTCTTTTGAAATTATAGAGTTCGTGGTTACCTGTAATCGAGAAGAAGAATGAGAAATGAATAAATTGATTTGCTCATTCCAATTGGATGTAATGATAATGAGACAATCTCGTGTGCACGAGAAACAATTCCAGAGAGTAGAGGATGTTGTTTCATGATGATTAGTGAGAAAAATAAGAGGGTCTATGATTAAATCTTATCAAATCAAAGAAAGAGAAGCTGATAACAATAAGCATTGCTCATCTGACCTTATCTAATCCAAAAACACTTAATCTTTTACCACAAAAACCTGAACCGGACATATGTATAAGATATGATGAAACGAAAGTAGATAATGGCAGTCATTCACGTGAACGTAAGAGTATCTTGATCATTTTAGTCAAGATGCGTGATATACTGTATACTCAAGTCGAGATTGAAATAGATTTTTCTATTCTAAGATATAATCAACAATAATAGGCTAGTGGCCAAAAGATATGCCCTCGAACATTTCGATTCGTACAAACCAATAGTCGATCTATTGATCTCAATATTTCAACAAAAGAGTAGCCCAAAAGAGTTGGACATGCATCTAAATGCATTCGATTTGATCAACTGATCGATCAAAAAATCAACCTAACAAAAATGTAGATATTCTCAGCCTTCCTACACAAGTATACGAATTCTCACAGCTCTCATGGAATGGAATCTTCATAGTAAACACTTGGAAAGATAAATGAATTGCTCTTCGATTCAATTCGAGGCAAATTGAGCTTACCAACAGCATGAAAAGTGGGTATTGTTGGATGCGCTTCGAATGCGGCCAAAGTTTTTGACATGGCTTCAGATGGATCCAGTCCATTGGTATTCTTGTTTAGACCATCAATAATATCGCCAAGCTGTAGAACGAAGCCAGGCTTTTTGTCCTCTTTATCCCATATTTCGAAAGCACGTACCACATGATCTAGTGAGGCTCGATAATATCTTGTCTTGGAAGGATCATAAATGGCCGGCTTATCACATACATCAGCATATTGAACATCAGCAAGAATACCAAATCTTGCCAACAGCTTAGAGCCAGTCATTGTAGATTCTGATAAGGAATTAGATGATGAGGATAGTGTTTGAAATTTTCGACAGCCAACCAACGGAAATGATGATGATGATCGAACAGGTAAAGTGGTGGAAGTGGTAATGAATGGAAAGACACAGTCTCTTGTGGATCCTAATGGAATGTTACTACTACTGGTATTGGCCAGAATTTTGGTTGACAATGATGTTGATAAGGAAGCCAAAGATGATGAAGCTTTGTCTCGAAATATTGACGATGGTAAACAATTGGGACACCGGATAAGCAGTGATGGTGGTGATTGGGAAGGTAATTTTAAATTGTATAACCATCCATGATGATGATTACTATGGAGCCAATATAATCGAAAGGCTCGAGTAAGATGGCTTTGATGTGCTGTGAACACAATCAGCTTGAATAACCCTTTCAAATCACACAGACACAAGACCGGCTGTTGTGTGTGTATGTATGTGATACACTCCGGATGATGATCACCTTATAATTAACAAAATTAAGACATACTGATTGCCATATTTATAGTGTGGTCGAGAGAGGAACACATCCGACAAAGAAGAACGGACGGCCTCGACTTGTGTGTCTGATTATCTACTATGAGAAAACCTCTCACACTCAGAACATACACTTGACTATGGGAATAAAAAAAGAGAATCGATTTTTTGACACTCACATAGAAGTTTCAGAGCAATCTCATCTCCTCCTCTTGAAGGAGGAGGCAAAAAAAAGTACAGAGACAGAGTACGCTTCACTTCTCCTCAGATTTCTCTCTCTCTCTCTTTTGCCAGTGTACAATTAAGCACAGAACGACTAGTGTTTCTCGGTAATTTTCAATCATCAATCATTATCATTAAGAGTGAGAGTGAGAGAGGAAGACAATGCTTAATTTCAATCAGCTTAATTTTCTTGCATGCAAATAGCTATGTGTAAGAGAACATGATGACGAAATCGAAAATGATCTGCAAATGATTTAGGATTGCGAAAAATTTGTCACATTTGACATTGAATTGAACTACTGAGCATACTTGCTAGTAGCTAAAGAATTACTTGTGTGAATGAGTCAAGAAAGTGAAAAAAAAGAATTTGGAGTAATGCCATTTCGAGGCCAATGAAAGTATTAACTATTAAAAGGTTGAAAGAAATTCTAGAAAGGTATTTCTCTTTCTGTATCAACGTCATTGGATTGCTATTTTTTGTTCTCTCCTTTTCACTTTCAATCCGTTCTGTACCTTAAACTTTGCATCTATTGGTGTTCAAGAAAATGGAATTTGAATCCCGGAATCCGAGAAATTGTGCTCTTTGGAGCACTAGATAACAAAAAGATGCTCTCTTAACACATGTGAGCTAGATTAAAATGAACATCAACAATCAAGTCAAGAGAATTCTAACTTTTTTTTCTCTCTCTCTTCGTTATCAGTGGAAGATGTTTGCTCGAATCTTCATTAGATCGGTCGATCCTCCAGCATTCTCTCCTTCGAACGATATTGTATCGCTATTATTCTAGCTTCATGATTCTGCATACTTAAGCATACACACATAGACACACACACACAGTCCACTTGAGTTAATTCAGTTCGAGAGTTCTATCCACTTTATTATCATCGACACACCCCAATCAATAAGCATACATACACACACAATTGCAGAGTATTTGGTATTTGCAAAATCGTGAGATGTGCCGTTACTTTCTTCACGCTTATTATCTTACTAAATTATCTTTGAGTCAACACTTGTGAAGATGTGGATGCTGTTACTCTCGAGGACTCTATTTGTCTCTTGTCTGTGCATTCATATATAGATATATTTATACATTTATCAAAAACTTTTAGCTTTTGATTATGTTGAGGTTGGACATTTTCTTGAATGTGAGCTAATTAAACCTGATCAAAGGGCAATGATCGAAGAGCAACTTGAGAACAGCGATTGGATTACAAATAAAGATTATTTGAACGACAAAAAAACATCAAAGCATTTGAAGAGAGAGAGAGAGAAGCAGAACACTATTATGAAACTCTGTCAAGAGAAATGAAATTCAGATGAAAAAAAATTATTTTCTCTCTCTCTCAAGAGCCGAAAAACAGTGATCAAAGAGAACAAAATCCACTTATTGAGGCCCCCAATTGAAGCAAATCAGATCAATATGAACACATCAAATGAGAGGAACAAGTGATCAGAGGAGAGATAGCAAAATTAACTTGCTTAATCAAAACTGATTGGATTTGTTGCAATTTATGATGAGCCCGAGACAGAATTTGATATAAGTTCTCAGTTTTTTGACCCGAAATATTAGTATAAGTCATATCGTTTTCACTCGATTCACTCACAAGTTTTTACTCAAGTCATCGAGATTGAAAGGAACAAGATTTCCATTTTCTCTCCTTTCATGATTGAGATTGTTCCAAATAAAATTTTTGGAACATAATTTCCATGAGATAAAAAAGCATAATTTTTTCGCATTTAACACTGATTTGCTACAAAAAAATTTCACTAAATATGTATTAAGTTGTCATGTATGTAGGTGCGTGTGTGTGTATATCGATCTTATGGGTATTTTACATCGATGAATTAAAGCCTCTTTCGATGCCTAAGAATAGAGGGAAGAAAAAGAATGAGCGCTCAATACATTAAGTGGCAAGAATTGATTGATTTTCATTCGTTCAATTCTAATCCATATTGTCTTTTACTTCTTTTTGGTTATCTCTCTCTTTCTTTATCCAACTTGTCGAACACCACTTTGTGATGGCCTAAATGGTTGTGGCAAAGCACCGTACGGAGCTGGCCTGGCTTGTGGTCCATTTTGACTTCCTCCTCCGTTACCGTTACCACCACCACCTCCTTGGGCTGGCTGTTCTTCTTCTTCTTCGGGTTGAGGAGTAGTTGGGGGTGGCTCACTGTGGATAGAATAATAAGAATGATAAGAATGACAAGAATGATCAGTGAGTGAAAAAAAGAGGTGAAACAAATTTTCGATGGACTGCATACACACACAATATAAGGTGGTTATATATATTGTTACTGCTTGCGGTTTATCATCATCATGCCTCTCTCTCTCTTTCTCTATTCTCGAGCTTCAAAAAGTATCATGTTGATCATGATGTAGGACAAAAACGATTCTGTCTGAGAATAAGTGAGGTTATAAAACTTCCTTATTGTGGCCAGCCACTGAAAGCTGTTGTTGTTGGTGGTGGTGGTTGAAACTTGGTAGATCTCTCTCTATATATTCGCGCATTCAAGTCGATCTAAATTATCGCTAGTGTTGATCATTTAGATCTGTAAATATATATACCTCTCGCTCTACTCTCCCATTGAAGGATAAAAAAGGAGTAGTCCCTGGTCGAGTAAAGGTAAAGGTATTTTGGGTAATCAAATTGGCCGTATTCCGCTTCGATCGCCAGTCATTTATAATTCGAGGGATCCAATTTAGCATCTTTCCATTCTTCCTACTCTTCTATCCATCAACATACAACACACACACACGCATTCGCCTTCTTTTTATTTATTTACACCTTCAATCATTTCTCAATTTTTTAATAGTTCGTAGGTCAACAGCCGAAAGTAGATAGATAGATGAACGAATGCTGGAAGAGAGCAAAAACAAACCAACAGCTTGTACATACACACTTGCATACTCGCGTCTAAACTAAACCAAATCTTATGCTGATTGAGGTGAACAAAGAGGTGAACAACGACCGATATACATACACACACATAAATTATTCAAAGTAGAAAATAAAATAAAATAAATGATCAAACTTACCATCCTGGTACGGTAGTGGCAAGTTCACATCGTAAAGTAGTTGGATTAACCGCAAGTCCTGCTGGGCATCGCTGCAAGCGTGGATAGCCTCCTACACAGAGCCAATAACGAACGCAACTTTTTTCAATGGGCACAGGTCCATTTGGAACGTCCTTACAGATTGCTGTATTTTATATGGTGCAAGTGAGTATGTGATAATCGCAATAGATAAAGCGATTGATAAAGAGAGAGAGAGAGAGAGAGAGAGAGAGAGAGAGAGAGAGAAGAAGAAGAAAAATGTTGAAAATGTGTTTAGGAGAAGAAAGTGGAATATTACACTCTTGACGTTTGGGCGTTCGTTTGATCAAACTTTGTATGTATCAGAAAATTTTATCTGATCGTCAAGATAAAAGAAAATGAACGAATATCGAACAAATTGTAGGTAGGGTTTTGGACACTTCCTGAAAAAAAAAATTTCAACTTACGATGTTTCTGGCAGTCAGGTACATTATCAGGCCAGTCGCAGGCATGGAGGGCATCGTTGTATAGTAGTGAAAATGGACACTGTTGAATAGTTGAGGTTCCGTTCCAGCAGTGCCAGTATCGAGTGCATGAGGTGGCATGAGGGAAAACGCCGTATTGCCAGTGGCAGTTTTCGGTTGATTGTGGTTGTTCTGAAATACATGTATATTAGTATTAGTATGGCCAAATGAGATGATATTGATGATGGAAGTGAAGAGAGAGAGAGAGAGAGAGAAAGTTAGGTCATCGATTGAAAGTGAGATTGAAATTTTGAAGTAGAAAGTAAATGAAGTTTCTTGAGAATGGGCAATATCTTTAATATTCCGTCAAAATTGATGTCCTGTCATCGCATTAAGATTATCATTAAGATTACCAACACCTTACCATCATCAAGCCTCTATACTTTCCATAATGATTTGCAATCAAACTATTTTGATATTTCAACGGCTATCAGATTTTTATTCAGTGATTAACGGTCGGTGACACAGATTGAGAATGTGTCAGTGACCGTCACTATTCTCTCCGGTCAATGGGTGTCAGATACACTCACAATTAGTGGACTTCTTAATGAGGTGGATAGTGCGGAAAGAAGAGATAGAGAGAGAGAAAAAAAAAAGTTTGGGATTCAAGATGCATCACTTACGTCCAATGACTCTGGTTCCATCGGGACATCCTACTCGATGTGGATAATCACAATTTGAGATTAAACCACGCTTTGAGCCAGCGAACGCTAATCCGTTTGGACAAGCTTGAAGAATGGCATCATTTGTTGCAGGATCACATTCGTAGTAATAATCGCAATAATCTTCATGTGGGAATAGAGATTGCTTTGGATTATTACGGCACAAATTTTGAGCAGATTGACCAGCTCGCGGTTGTTGACACCATACTGTATGTGTGTGAGGAAGAGAGGAAGACAAAATCGACTAAATCAAATCATCTGATGCAAATAAGTTTCATAAAAATTTGATATGAAAATTCTTTTGCCTTATTTTTCCTCTTCTGCTGGTGAAAACTGTGAAATTAGCCATAAAATATTCTCGCTACTCAAGTGTGATCAAGATTGGTGACTTCATGATCATCATTTTCGGGTGCATGATAAATTTAAGAAGAAGAACTTTGAAGCGAATAATTTATAAAGAGGAGAGAGCTCATTAAAACAAATTTTGAAGGGTGGCCATTGATCATCATGATGATCATCTTCTATAATCGAAAATAACCTGAACATATAAACTGATCTGATGGGAACAACTTTCAAGTGTGACTGGTGATTGGGATCGAAAATTGAGTGTGAAACTGGATGGAAAAAGGTGCTGTTAAATAGAATGAGATGTCTGATGCTTGGGAAAAAAGTTCCAAATCAATCAATCTGAATTCCAATCATACGCTACGCCAAATGTTCAATCAGAGTATCTTCTTCATTCTTCGGATTCCCTGAAAGGCTTTTCGAATGCTTTTCGAAATACCATAAGAAGAACACAATTTTCGGAAGCTAGCGAAACCAATAGAGTGCAGCCTGAACGATCCCGATAAAATCGAATTTTCGTTTCTCTCACATCAGTATGTCCTGGATGATGATGATGAAAGATTTGTTTCACGCTTTCTAACACTGGCAATTGTTTGGCACGTCAATATTTTTGTTGCTTTCGACAAGTTTGAAAAAGATGGGAGTAGAAGGTATATTCGAAAAAGAAAAAGAGAAAATGATTCATGATCAAACAAAGAAGGGCATGTTAAGGAAACTCGAGATGACCTAAATCATGAGGATGAGATGCTAAGCATCGATGTACCTTTTAAGTTTACCGAAACCTCGCCTGATGAGTGATAATTTTCTCTTTGCTATCGTTTCTTCTTAAAATTATATCTTCATCGACCCTGATTCAAAACTGAAATATGTCAGATATTTTCAGACTGTCATCTTTGCTTGCTGTTCAATTATTCGGATGAAAATCTTGATTCCATCCATCTATCTATCTCTCTCTCTCTCCCTCTTTCTTTCTCTGATAAAAAGTAAATAATGAAGAGAGAGAGAGAGAGAAAATTGTATTCAACACCTCACGAAGTATAGAGTACTCGTGAAGATATGGCCTCGATCTAGAGCAGCATCCAGGCAGACGTTTTAGAGAAGAGAGGAATTTATTCCTCTTACAGACGACGCCCAGAACGTTAAAACGTTTGAACGTATTCTTTGGCTTATCGAACACCATAAGTAAACAAAAGGAATATTAAGCTCAAGCAAACAATTTGGGCTGATGAGTAGCATAAAGTCCACAAAAGGAATGTGATTGAACTCTAGTAAACTCGAAATTCGAAGTGTTCAGTTAGGCAATATGACTGTAACCGATTAGCGGTGGCATGCACTCAATCGATGGTATCAAGAGCCTCAGGCAAAAACTGGTACAAACATGTATCTATTCCAGGCGTAAGTCCTTGGATTTTTTGGGTAAATATGTTTTTCCCAGTCATCACATGAGAGAGATAATCGTGGAATGTCATGAAAATTTCATGATGAGTATGATTGTATAACTAATGAAACAAATGAATATGAGATTATCAAATTGCGGAAATGGTGTTTTTCTTACGAATTCTACTGGAATAACGATGAAAAATGGACAAACGAAGAAAAGAGACACAGATATCAGAGAGAATTGAGAGGGAAAGAAAACTTGACAAAAAGTGTATCAAAATATCATAGCATTTCATACCGTAATATCTATCGAGAAAACTTTTTAAAATGAATACAGAAAATCATATCGCTCGAATCGTTCAAGGAATAAACGACAGTCAAGGCATTAGCAATAAAGCACATGAAAAAAGGGATGAAAAATTTTCTTACCGAGTGGTAATGTTACCAAAAAGATTGCAATGTTGAAATTCATTGTGATAAAAGAAATACTTTTCACCTCGGAAAGATGAACGTCGAATGAAGATATAGAAGATCTTGAAGGAGGGATGATTGTGAGAGCTCCGTTGAGAGTGAGCTAGATCTGAAACAAGTCGAAAGCAAATTCGAGTTGTTCAGTCAGTCACTTGAATCAGTATTCTGGATTCTCCCGCTCCTCAATCAAGTGGTTTCTGGTCACCTCGATTGAAACATTATCACAAACACACTAAATGCTACCCTCGATTAGAGGGTGAACTTGAGAACACATCGAATCAGCTTGATCTCAGAACAATGTCCGGTACTTTTCTGTAGATATGTCGTGAAAATTAGGCCATCTTAAATTTTAGATCAAGCCAAAGGACTTGAGCCATAGCCGTTATATAGATATATATCTCTCTCTAGTATCTCGAATTGACCTGTTTTGAAACGCTTCCGGAATGAGTAGTAGAAAAAATGGTTGAATTTTCGAATGTCTCTCGGTATTTTCGAACAGGGTTGAGTTCAATCAAAAATAAGATGTTATTATTCCAGTGACGTTTTTGAAGAAAAATAGAATGAATAATCATTGTTTTCCAGCTAATACTTGCAATACTTCAAGAATTATATTCAGAGCCGGTTTTTTGAATCGCTTCATGTATAGATACTATCCGAAAAAGCTCTTTCGAAGGGGGTTAGCTCTGATCATGCAGATTGTTCTCCTGTTGATGCAATTGATTCGTTATTAGACTGAAGAGTTCACTCAGCCAAATGTGTTTTGAGATAGAATCTAAAACAAAATTGGCTGATAGACAGCCTCTTGATCCCAGGTGAAAGTCACAAGCCAATTCACAGTGATTTACTTCTGATTATGAAATATTATTCTTGAAATATTGTAGCAATTGATGAGTGGCTTCACTTGATTTGGCTCTATCTCGAGTTTTCATCGTGATAATTATTCTATCAGACACTCTTTTGATTGAACAAGAACAATCTAAAAGAAAGTTTTCCTCATCTCTTGGCACGAGAACATCTTTTTCATCTCTGGATTTTTTACTTTCCATCTCATCTTGATCGGGTGCTATCTCGTCCAAGTCTCCATCATCAGAAAGCTTTCGCTTAGGAAAATTGGGACGATTTTTGTCATCTTCCCCACTAATGGGCAAGGGTTCCCCTCCAATATCCATATCGATATCATTTGAAATGGGTATAACTTTTTCTGTATGTTCCAATCGCTTGAGCATTCGTCGCTGTCGCCGTTGATGGCTCCAAGTGTTTTGATTACTACGGATAATCATCTCTACATATCTAGTGTTTTCTTTGAGAATTTCCACATTTTTGATATTGAGCTTATCTCTCAAAAGGATTCTCAAAGCTCGATAAATACTTTGAACACTATAAGTGATCTCTTTCAAATTTTCAGGGACCTGAAATTCTAATGGCTTGTGGCTTTGTTTCGGCTTAGTCACCATATTTGTACATGTTTGATTCAAATCTATTCCTGAAACAAAAGTCCAAGCCAAGCCCCAACGAATGGTTTTCCCTTGATAAAATCTATTTATAACACTGTTCTGAATTTCTGGACACGAACTTCGGATATAATCCATCAGTTCAATTGAGCTTCGTTTGTGACCCAACATAACAGTGTAGATTTTGATCGATTCTCTTAATCTAACACTTTCTTGTATAATTTTCTTAACAAATTCTACTTCTCCTCCTTGTGTCACAGCTTCAACTTCTGATGAGGTATTTGCAGATGATCGACTACTACTGTCATTAGAATCGTCCATTGAACCCACATCCATGTCAGTTTGATGACGGTCTTTGAAAAAAGGAGGATTGCACATAAGAAAATGAGCTTGAAGTGCAGATTGACCAGGAATATCAGTGAGATAGGTATCAGGATTTACTTTTACAACTATGAGGAGATAAAAAAATTTGATAAAATTAGAATAGTGTATATTGAAAGTTGCAACCTCTTTCTGTGCCATTCCTACCAGTTATTCGATCTTGCAAATTATTATATTCAACATTATTCACAGCCCATGCATGTGACAGGTCATCGGTCTCAGTTGCGATGAATTTCATTTTCTTATTCAATCTACATCCTAGTATTGGAAAAATGCAGCAAGGTCCAGTTCCAATGTCTATGCCGACAATGTCATCATCGTGAGGAGGCTTCAAATCCAACAGGTTAACCATATCTTCAACCCAAAGAAGATAATTAACTCTCTGAGGTACAGCAGGAATCAGTCGATCAGGAGGAATACTGACATTAACTTTGAAATAATAATGCAATAAAACGATGGTCAACACTCTCAAAGAGTGTGGATCACTGAAATCAATTGTCGGTTTTCCATTCGGTGGCTTGTGGATGAGAATATTTCGAAAATCGGAATAAATTTCACCCAATTCCTCATAATCTGGTCTCACACGGAACACATTTCGAGGATGCATAAAACGATTGAAAGACATTGTTCAAAACACAATCACAATTAAATTAATACACTTACTAATCAAAATAGTTTACCCTCACACATGTTTATGTTTATGTTTTCATTTCTCTTTGACTCATCGAGAGAGACTCTCTTGACACATGCTTTTTCCCGCGAACACTGTTGAGACTCTCAAGTTGACAGAAAGTGATAAACCTTCATGTTTCAGCTTTTGTCATGATATTTTACTGGATTCGTTCTGATTAGACTGTCCATGAGTGTCTGACAGTTTTCATAATTTCAGGTCTTGATTTCAGAAAAGTTCAGAATTTTCACAAATTTGAGGAAACATTCTTAACTTTGAATGATTCGAGATCATATTAGATCGTAGTTAGGGGATAATTCACATTAAGCTCGGGAAATCATCTCGAATTCATTCTGTTCGTGTTGATGAACTTTATGATGAATTAATGATCAGCCAGATGTGCGAGACCGCATGTAGACAAATAGCATCCATCAGAAAAATCCACAGACTTGGAATTAACTTAAGGCTCGATGATGACGATGATGTCGATACATCCAGGTGTAATCCTGTGAATCAACTAGATATGAGGTGACGAGTTTTTCTTTCAGTCATTCCTCATAAAATTGTCGAAGAAGCTTCAGAATTCTGATATAATCTATCATGAAAAATTGTTTATTGCTGATTTTTCTCTTAAGTAAATCAGTCTACTCTTACAACACATCTGATTTAACTAATGCCTATGAGGCTTTTTTCGAAACTTATCAATCTTATATCGATTCAAGAGAAGAATGGATTACTCCAGTTCAAGTGGTGGGGAAAAAAATCCATGATCTGTTCATATCCACTGGTGAAGCCATCTTCGGCAGTGATCCACCATATCCTTTGAGAACAATTGAGAACGCTAGCCTGTTTTATGATATCATCATTGTTGGTGGTGGTACAGCTGGATCTGTTCTAGCATTAAGATTGAGTGAAATTTCATCGAAAAAAATTTTGGTTATCGAAGCTGGAGGACTTGAGAGTCGTTTTTCCGTCTTACCCATAGTAAGCCTTGCGCTGATGAAAACTAGAACAGATTGGATGTTTCAATCAGTTCCACAAAAGCATTCCTCTTTTGGACTGGTCAATCGACAGATACCAGTACCTCAGGGTAAAGTTGTTGGTGGATCATCATCTCACAATCAAATGATCTACATGAAAGGATGTCGAGAAGATTATGATGATTGGGAAAAACTTGGAGCTAAAGGTTGGTCGTTTGATGATGTTTTACCATACTTCAAAAAATCAGAGACACGCATCAAAGATTCGTATTTTGAGAAAAAATATCATGGATACAAAGGTCCATTACCTGTGAGCAAAGTTCATCCATCATTCAAGACTGATATTCAAGCCATGAAAGCCGCGATTGAAATTGGCCTAGAAATTGGTGATTATAATGGAAAAAGTCAAAATCGTCGTAATTTTGCTGATCTTCATACTTTTCGAGGTGAACGTTACTCAGCAGCTCGAAGCTACCTGCAAGAGGCATCTTTTCGACCAAATGTTGATGTGGTCATCAATGCATTTGTGACAAAAATTCTTTTCAATGAAAAGAAGACAGCAATTGGTGTAGTATATGAGAAAGACAATTCTTTGAGGACAGTTTTTGCTGGTAAAGAGGTAATCATATCAGCTGGCCCTTACAATTCTCCCAAGTTACTTTTGCTTTCGGGAATAGGTCCGAAAGAAACTTTGAAAAAATTTGGAATTCCAATTATTATCAACTCTCCAGGAGTTGGACAAAATTTACAGGATCATCCCTATTTTCTCATGCCATACACAGTAAAGCCTGGCTCTACTATATCGCTTTTAAATGTACCAGAATTGATTCAAACAACAGAAGAATATATGGCCAATAGAACAGGATTTTTTGCTAGCCCTGGTGCAGCTCTCGATGGTTCGACTAGGACTCCAGCCGCTCTTGACAAACGGCCTGATATTGGAATGCCCATATCTTCAGTATTGCCTTCTCTCTCACCGGTGGTTGGTAAGTTCGAAATGATCAAATACACTAAGTTACCACAAATTTTCCACAAATTTTTACTAATTCTCATTCACAACAACAACCAGGTTACTTACAAAACTATCAAGATCCACTGACTGTCAAATATTTTCTTCCAAATGATGCAAGAGAGGGCTTTATATTCCAAATAGTCCTTTTTAGACCACTGAGCCGTGGATATGTTTCTCTGAGCAGTGCTGATCCCCACGACAATCCATTGATCGATTTTAGACTTCTTTCCCACAAACATGACCTGGAATCATTAGTTCAAGGATGCCTTCTCGCTCAAAAACTTGGTAATACCAGTGCACTGTATGATGAGTTGGAGGCAAGACCATTCGCCAATACCGTTCCAGGATGTGAACAATATAATTATTACTCAAAAGCATTTTGTGCATGCTTTGCTTCCGTTTCAACTCTGACTCAATACCATGGATGTGGTACTGTTAGAATGGGCTCCAAGGATGATCCAATGGCTGTTCTAGATCCGAAACTCAGAGTTAAAGGTGTGAAGAATTTGAGAGTGATAGATTCATCGATAATGCCTAAGATTGTGACCGCTACAACATCCGCACCATCAATGATGATTGGAGAAAAAGGTGCCGATATTATTAAAGGAATAGATAAAAACTACTGAATCACTTATCGCTTACTCCTACCTTGGGGTTCTATTTACCTCAGAATTATTTCTATCAAAAATTTTCATAATCTCGATGTCAATCAGGTAGACAGTCACAAATTGAACGATGGACGAATGAAGTTTCGATTTATTTTCCATACAAGAAAGTGGTAGCTGAAGATGTTGTTGCTGTTGTTGTCCATAAGAAGCTATTTCTTCACACTTGAAATGAGATCTAAGGCTCATACAGATGATAAGTCGTGACGAGAGGACCAGGCAGATTAGGACGTGCTTCCAAGGTATACATTCTAAAAAAATATTGAGTTTATCTTTTGCGTCCAGCAGGACCTCCACCACCAGGACCTCCTCTACCACCTCTGCCACCTCTTCCTCGACCTCTTCCACGGCCTCTGCCTCTTGCAGATGCAGCTTGTTCGCGTTTTTTCGATTTACTTTTTGGCGTATCATCAACTAGAAGGGTTTCCAGGGAAAGAGAATCGGGCAATATATAGTATCGAATATTGTTACCTCTGATTGAAAGAGCCTCCAGCTTCATTGGCTCACCTCCTATGTAGAAGAAGTAAAAGAGAGATATCAAATAATTGATTATAATTATCATAAGAAGCATGCTTTAAATTGTCGATTATCATTACCTTTAGGAGGAACAACTTTAACACTCTTCAAATGAGTGTTCATGGCCACATCAACACCAGTTATTGTACCAGTTACAACAGTACCATTTTTCAGCTCGATTGTGACAGTTTCATTTGAAAGTTTCATCAAAAATCTGTAATCAAAAACATGAGAGAAAAAATCAGTAAAGAAATCAATACACAAAGACTAGTGTAAAGCACAACAAAAAAGAGAAAAGATCACAATCACCCTGAACATTGACATGATACCATACTCACCTAACTAACTTCATGATGATCTAAGGAATGAATTAGAGATGAATGATCACTCAGAAAGTAGCGATTACAATCAACACTGATCAATGTTTTATTTTGATTCCGAAATGAACCCGGTCAATTGATAATACAACAATTAAATTGAAAGAACCCGGGAACACATGCGTCAATTGAACTTGCGCATTTTGTTACAAATTTTGGCCCGGGCATTTTGCATTTCCAATTCTGAGAATTCTGAGGATTCTGGGAATCAGAATTTCAGAATTGTGAGAATTTTTCGATCATCTTCCATGACCGAGAGAATAGTGAAGAATCTCAGAGCAATCATTAACATCTCTGGTGTTGAACTTTCTGACTGCTTTTTCCTTAGCCTTTTCGATGGTCTTTGAGTCAGCCGAGAGTCTCTCTCTCTCTCTCTGAATCAATATGAATGATGAGACATTTATTCAGCATCACTTTTGAGAACTCAAGCGAAACTCATCATTTTTTGGTGTCAAAAATTTTACTAATCAAATGGTGGCTGATGATTAGTTAATGATGAACAAATGTGCAAATGAATGTGAAGAGCATGTGAAATGACATTCTATTACATAGTCTATTTATCAAAAAGGAACTATCATTTCTTGAGAGTTAAGGATTGTGGATGACAAGAGAATCGATAAATAGATCTTCAATGAGAGAAGGGTTCCGAAAAGGGTGAAAAATTCATGAAACTATCACGAAGAAGTGGGAAGAATTTTGGAGATGATTGAATCTTTTTTCAAAACTTCATAATCTTTCATGTGAGCTATGACTGATTTGACGATTTGTTCAACCGTATTAGAGCGCATATAATAATCCACAAATTCGCCATCAGGGTTTATCAAATAGGTTATGATGGTATGATCGACAATGTATTCATTGTGTTCATCTGGTATAGCAGCATGACTGTAAACTCTGAACAATTGAGTCACTTTGTTAACTTCCTCCTGTGAGCCAGTAAGTCCAAGTAATCGTGGATGAAAATCTTTCAAATACTTTTCCACAGCTTGAGGTGTATCTCGCGCTGGATCTACAGAAACAAATAACGGTTCTACCCTAGTAATCGATGGGTTTCCATCCAGCACATTGATCACATCAGTTATCTTCTCCAATTCTTCGGGACAAATATCAGGACAATGTGTGAAACCAAAATAAATAAGAACCCATTTGCCTAGCAATTTATCGGAACCAAAGCTTTGTCCATGATGATCAGTCAAATTGAAAGCTCCACCAATTGTTTTACGCAAAGACTCTAATCGTAACTTTTTAGCCCTCAATTTTTTCTCTTGTTCCAAAAAAACATATCCACCACCCATTGAACCAAGTACAACAGATCCAATAGTGAAACTTTTCCATGTCATACCAGGAAACAATCTTTTCACTGCCGATCGAATCATAATCGCAATGACTACACACAATCAATGGTGACAAAATTGACTAACGGAAATCTCTCCCATAACTATCATGCAATCAACATATCGAATTTTTCTTTATCCCAAAAATTAATCAAATAATCCTCATCATACACCATCGCCGGTGCCAATGTTTACAAGTTCACTTGTACCATGTGTTCTGCAAATTGCGTAATCAGCGCGCGCATACACAAGACACGTTCTGAGAGGAGAAAAAATTCATTTCATGATGATTCATGCTCACATGAAATAGAATCTTCATCTGATAGAGAAGGGAAGAGAGGGCATCAAGTGTTCCCTCAAAAAACGAAATTCTTGCTCAAATTTATTCGAAATTCCCTTTGATAACAGCTCCATTCGAGAAGCTACTGTGTATTCTGGAACTCATGCCATCATCATTATCATTATCATTGTGGTTACCATTCTCTTGATCAATAAGAGCCATGTATTGATATTACTGACACAAGCATACAGAAAGATGATTTGAGGGGAAAATTTCATCTAGGGTATGGAATCATCGACACCTATGGAATCTCTCCACAATATATTCAATACACTATTCGGAAATGATGTTGATCGAAAAAAGATCTATTAGAATATCGAACTTTTCCATCAGAATTTGGTGAGCATGATTTCCAATTGGTAATGAATTGCTTATGGAGGGCAATAAATCAGAGCTTTTTAATTCAGGCCCGATAGCTCAACGGTAGAGCGTCTGACTCCAGATCAGAAGGCTGCGTGTTCAAATCACGTTCGGGTCAATTAAATTTTTCTTTTTTTTCGTCCCGATCAATTGAATGCGATCAATCAAAGTCTTCGGTGGATATTTTTGAATAGATTTGACAAATTTTCTGTTCTGTTTGCCCTGGAATAAACCATCTCATGGTGCTATGAAATGGCCCAATGATTCGCCTAGTGAAGAATCGGTAACTGAGAATTACTCAGGATAAGCTGATTTGGGCCACAGAGGTAATTAACAACTCAATTATGACCATCTCCTCGGTGTTTGAATGTGACTAGTTGGCTTCAAGGTACTGGACCAGGAGTTAATTGAAATTGAGGAGAGAGAGAGACTGAAGAGAAAGAACATTCCTGATGCTTGACAACTCATTCAGTTATCGACTTGTTTAAGGCGAGGCTGGGAGAGATGATAAGAAAGCAGGCAACAGAGTATGATGGAAAGATTTTAATTTCAAGATAAAGTCGTAGCAACTTGTGAGGATCAAATGTAATGAAAAATAATCAAACTTCTTCACAATTTTTCTTCTCTAGATGAATTAATGAATCAATTAGATTGGAGCTTCCTTATTGACTATCGCTCGATGAACTTGAAGATGAATCTGTAGACATAACCTCGACGTCCTCCAAGTTACCCTTGTTTGTGGATGGCTTGGTGTCCAGAGGAGATGGATGAGATAATCCACCGGTAAGAGCGGATAAATTTGGTTTCATTTCTGGCTGCCAAGCGAATGAAGAGTTACTACCAGTACTAGCTGTACTACTTGGACGGTTCATATCACCGGGACCCAGGATACCACGTTCGAAGCCTTGCTGAGGTTGTGATGAAGGTGCTGATTGAGCATTATAGGCAGTCATTGCTTGAGGATGAGCTTGAATCGGCTGTTTTTCAGCATAAAGTTGCATCATTTCTGGAGTCAATTGGAAATCACTACTCTGAATCTTAGCGATCCATCCGGATCTCATCTCTAAATCTGTAGGATATGGCCGCCTCAGATCACCTTGTTCCCAATTGTATGGCGCGGCAACGGAATGAGCAGAACTGATTTTATGAGCATATTTAATTAACTCTTCTGATGATATTGGATGTTCATTAGCTTGCTTAATCAATGTGAGCTTCTGTCTGGCTTGATACAAGGCAGTGGCGAGAATGTGTTCAGCTTCTTTTAAAGCTTTAGTGAGTTGTCTTATTTCTTCTTCCTCTTTATTCAATTCAACTTTAAGTATATCCATCTTTTTCTTCATTTCCTCTTGCTCTTGTGCTATCCTTATATATTTTTTGAGTTGATTATTTTTGTTGACCAAACTATCAGCTATTTCGGACATCTCCAAAGATGCCGAATTTTGGCGTACTCTTTTATTTGTTATCATACATTCTATTAATTCTCTGAGCAAAACAGAGAAAAAAGGGAGAGAAAGAAAGAAAATGCAAAGTGTTAGAATTGATTCGGTTCAATTAATTTCGGCCTACTATGGAGGAACATAGAATAGGAAAAGTTATCTACTAAATTTTCCCCTTTTTTCATCTACTTGCAATCACTCACCTTGATAACTGCTCCATTTCGGTCATCAAACCCAACATAATGTCTCTGATACACGCTTTATCATTCATCGTTTCACACATTTACAGTGATGATGACAATTTATACAGACCAGTAGAATGATGATGATAATGAAATTGATGGAAGATCTTGCTTTTTTTGGTATACCAAAATGATGATGATGATAGTACAAGAAGATGAAGAGTGAAAGAGAGATCAATAAGATTCTAAAGTACTCTCAACATTGATGATGATCACAGTAGATTAACAAGAGGATTTAAAGTTTCAACACATACACACATAATCACTAATGAATCAATTCTATTCCATTGATGGTGAACATGAAAATCTTCTTCTTCTCCACCAAAACGTATTAAAACGTATTGGATTGATAAAACCTTTCCCAATTGATTGTCAGCTTGTTATTGTTGCACCATCAAGTGAACAAAAAAAATTCCATTGGTTGACCATCAATGATGATTTCGTGGAGCATACTGATGATTCCATACACACACAATCACCCACAATGACAAGTGGCCAATTTGATCATCATCACCATCATAATCGAAATAGATTAAGTTACTTTACCCCTTTTACAATTTATCAATATCACGCCACGAGTTACTGTGTGAAAAGTGAAACATTCACTTCATCAAAAAATCAGCGGCAAAAGTGATACCATTTGCGCAAGTTCTTGTCATCAATCGAGTTCATTTTTTTTTGTCCACCAAAAGTTCTGAAATAATTGAAATAATTGATTTGATTCATGGAAAGTGGGATTAGTTTGAAAATTTGATTGGATATTTATTTCAATAGAAGTGGATGAGATTCAAAAATCATTATCATCACTGTCTTTGGTGTGACGAGCATTGATGTCTTTGGAGTGATGATCAAGATTCATCAATTCTCGTTCATCTTCCGAATCGAGTTCTGATTGATCATCAGCATCTAATGAAAGATCAGAATTGAGACTATCCTCTCTTTCTCCAGCCAAAATATCACCGAAAACTCTGACTTTTCCGGTAGTTTCTCGAGCTCGCGTTTCTCGTCCAGTGGTAGTTAATGATGGATTAACCAAACTTCGACTGATGATACCCTCCATTCCGGTTGGAGTATTTTGTAACCCAGTCAATTCGTTTGCATTTTGATGAGATTGGACCTCACCACCATATCCATAATCATCATCATCTTCGTCCTCTTCCAATCCTAATAAAATGCCAGGATCCAGATCAGTTTCACTTCCATCCTCTGCGCGAAGAGCTTCTTCTTCTTTCATCGCTTCGATCATTTTTCGAATTTGTTCCTTACGGGCCTGAATAATCAATTTGAGGTGAAAAGATAATGACCATTCTTGAATATCAAACGATGGCTATTAAACATTTTTATGTCCTTATCTACTTACCTGCATTTTATCCATCTCGGCCTTTTCATAGCCTTCCAATCTGAAATCGAGATACATCATGTTTCGATACTTTGAGACATATTTTTCATACAGCAATGTGATCTCATCTTCCAATTTCTCATATTCATCCATGTAAGCAGGTCTTGAAACAAAGAAAAAAAGAGAAATTTTTCAGCCAAACATAATAAAAGTTTGAAAATGAAAATTCTTTCTTACCTAACTGCTTTGAGAGCCTGTAGTCGTTTCTGATATCTTTCGAGTTCTTGTTGCTTTTTTTCAATTTTTACATCGATATTAGCTTCATCTGATGCAACATTCTCTATCTTGAAGTTCATATTCTGAATTTCCTTCTCAACCGACTTGATTTCATCTTGGAGTGCTTTTTCAATTGCTGTTATTTCGGTTTGATTGTTCAAAATTTGAGTACGCTTGGCCTAACGATAAATTGAATAGGATTAGATTTTTTCTATAAAATTGAGTATTCATATGTACCGTTAGCTCAACATCTTTATCCAGAAGATCCGATAGTAAAACTCCTTTCTGTGTTATTTTGGAAGCAAGCTGTCGTGCTCTTTTCAGTTCATTACTCTAATTGATCAAAAATAAAATTAGTCACTGTTAAGTGACGATCTTCTCACCTTACCTTGCTTATAAGTTGTTCAGATATGAGAGAATAATCATCATCGGAGGTCTCCTCTGCTGGATCATCATTTATCTTGGTAGCTTGATATAGAAGAGAAGCAACCTTAAGAAGCTCTGTAATTGTAGTCGAATCTGATGAATAGATGTTCTTAGCATCTAAATCTATGAATGCTTTTGTATTCTGTGAATAAGAATTTCAATCAAATTATTCAATTCATTCGGATGCAAAATAGGTACTCAACTATGAGTTGGACACACGTTTTAACGAATATCACACGATCCTGTTCCGTGTCAATGTGCGATGGAATATCAGAGGATGGATCCAATCTAAACAGAATTTCCGCCAAAAAGAATTAGAAAATCATCACTAATTAACAAGAGGGCTGATGAATTCAACGAACTATTCGATTGATTGAATGTCAATGTTCCATTTCGATTTAAAAACTTATAGGAAACGAATTGTTTGCAAATTTTTCTCTCGAATCATCGAAAAGAATACCAAAGCTAATCATTTACCTGAGTATAAGCCATCTCAAAACTTCAGCAATCAGAGCAAAATTTGGTTTCCGAAAGGTATCGATTGATATCGCTCGTGGATACCCGAGAACTACAAGTATTTCCGATAAGCCTAAAAAAGGAGGAAAGTAAAGTTGATTGATTGTATCGAGTCTAATGAGAGGAAAAGAGCACCACAAATCAAAACTCACTTCGTCGTTCTCTATACGACATTTTCCCATTCAACTGTAATCACAGCAACAACTGATAAAAAAAAGAATTTTTCCAATGAAATGTTTCATTATATTTCGATAATCGAAACATTTGCCGTTTCCATAGTACATCAAAGCAAATCAGAACACACACTGAGCAACAATAACGCTCACACACAGACACCTATCGAAGGTCAGTTTTGCATGCTTCACACACACAAACAAAATTGAAGCAAGAAAAATTTTTTTAACCCTATCCATCATCCACCCTGATCTATATCATCTGATGAATCATCATCACCAGAAAAATTAAATTGCCCATGTCATAGTGCGCTATGTCCAATGATTCCAGAATTTAAAAAACTTTAACTATTAACGAGGTTCGCTTCATGTAGAGGCGCTGCGCTGGATGACATGCAAGCTTTTTTTCTTCTCACTTTTAGGCACTTTGAGCACTTTAAACATCTGATTTGGACTTGTTTTGTTTGGTCATTTACTGATCTTCTTCATCTGGGTTCATCATCTCTTTTTTTCGGGGATCAGATTTTGGTGGAAGGGCTTTTTGTGATCCTTTCTTCTGCTGATTGATCAATCATCTCTCAATCAATACCGAATCAATGGTGTCTATGTGTGTGTGTGTATTTATTTATCAATAGTGTGCGTTTGTGTGTGTGTGTGAGAAAGAGAGAGAGAAAAAGAGTTCTGTGAGTGTGAATGTATGTGGGGTGCTTACACTTTGAATTTTGATGTGAATTAATTTTGATGTGAATTAATTTTGATGCAATATCGTGTGAATCAATCCAAGTATTTACCAATCTTCATCAGCTTTCAACAAGTTGCATCTTCAAGTACAACAACAACAACAACAACAATAACACAACAGCAGCATCAGTAGTAGTAGAAGCAGTGGAATTACTTCCTCTTTATCATTCTCATTGTTTTTATTCATTCACCAGAGCCTATTTGAAGCCTTCTTATTCTTCTTCCTCTGATTTAACTTATAAATTCGAAGGCTATTCCAAGTAGCCCCAAGATACAGAGGCTATCTCAGCTGATTGATCGTTCTTGAACAGAAGGAACTACTTCAATATCTTGTCTCAATCACGATGGATAATAGGATTGGTGGTGAAAATGGTGAAAATTGGTCCCGTCTTGTGCAACTTTATCCATACGTGGATATCAGTGAATTACCATTATGTTGGTCAAGCAAGGATAAAGCAAATTTTGTTGCTCTATCGGAAAATAATTTAAAAGTTCATTACAAGGGCAATGGCAAGAATCATAAAGATGCTGCATCAGTACGTACAGCAGTTCCTATACCAGCTTCTTGTTTATTGTATTATTTTGAGATCAAAGTGTTGAGCAAAGGTCGAGATGGCTATATGGGTATCGGTTTGGCAGCGCAAAATGTCAGTATGGCACGATTACCTGGATGGGATAAACAATCGTACGGATATCATGGTGATGATGGTAACTCATTTGGCTCATCAGGCACTGGGCAACCGTACGGGCCTGTCTTCACAACCCATGATACTGTTGGTTGTGGCTATAATGTTGTAGAAAATAATTGCTTTTTCACTAAAAATGGCTACAATTTGGGTATAGCTTTCCATGATCTACCCAATGTACCTCTCTTCCCCACTGTTGGCCTACAGACACCTGGTGAAGAGCTGGAAGCCAATTTTGGTTTGGAACCATTCAAGTATGATATCGAAGATGATATGAAAGCTCTTCGACAACGAATTACCGGTTCGATCATCAATTTTCCCGTTCGCTATACAGAGTGGCAGACAGCTATAAACAAGCTCATACAATCATGGTTAATTCATAATGGATATTGCTCAACAGCGGAAGTTTTCAGTATAGCTACTAAGCAAGAATTTAGAGAGAATGTGCAACATATTAAACAACGTCTTCGAATACAGCAATTAGTGTTATCGGGTAAAATTGAGGAGGCCGTACAATTGACTAATAGACTCTATCCCAATGTACTTAAAGACAATCCGGATTTATTATTTGCTCTAAAGTGCAGACAATTTGTTGAAATGGTTAGTGAGACTTGTGGAAAAAATATTCCAAACATCACATCATCAGCACCACTTCCACCACCACCTCCATCTTCATCTTCCACTCCTTCAGCTATCGTTTCTGCCACTAATAATAATAGTAATAACAGCAATGCTATTAACAACAACAACAACAACAGCAACAACGGCAACACTAACAACAACAATTCAACAAATGCATCTGATGAATCACCTGAAGCATCTTCTCCCACGAATCCTCCCTCTCCGAGTTCCTCTTTTCCATCAAATAATTTTAACTCTTGGGCTAATGGACTAACCATGAATGATTGCAATGGTGTTAACCCGGTGGATCGTATGGATGTTGATCATGAACTCGAAGAAGAAAATTGTACCAATGGACAAATTGATGGTAAAACGATCGCAAACAATGAGGAAGAATCAGCAAAGCTCGCCATGTTAATCAACTTTGGACGAGAATTGCATCAACTTTCCAAGGCTCTCAAGAAAAAGAATGGCACTAGCGACAAGAACAAGCAGATGCTCCTTGATGTTTCAAGTCTTATGGCCTACAGCGATCCATCTCAATCACCCATCGCCTGGCAACTTCATCCGAGTGGCCGTGAAAGTGTTTGTCAACAATTAAACAATGCCATAGTTCAAAGTGGAACTGGATGCTGTCCAAAGCCTCCACTCGAAACTATAGTTAAGCATACTAAATCTTTACTGAAGCTCAATGGCCAGTGCGGTGCATGGCTGGTCGACCAACTGTAATCGATAAATTCATAGAATCATGTAAGATCTCATTAGAACAGCCATCATCGTTTGACAGCCTTTTCAATGCTAACCCATCAAATATTTCTTCTATTCTTGGAGTGTGCTTTGCCTCTCTCACTTCACTCTCTCTTCCTTTCTCTCTCTCTCTCAGTCTGTTTCTCTCTTTCTCTTTGCTCTTTCATCAATCGATAGCGAACTCTTAGGGTTCATTTGTACAACACTACTACTCTAGTGAAAAGATTGAAAGAATCAGAGATGGGATTTCAGACATCCCACGACTTCTTGTGTATAAAACAACTGCCATCATATTTCTACTGATGTCTTTGCATCTCCTCCTCTTCTTTCTCTGTCAAGCGAGATCCTTCAAAAAAAAGAACCGATGATATGAGAAAGATAAGGAAAAAAATCAACCTGATAATGACAAGACGTATTCATGCTGGCAAATGTAGATGCAAAAAGGTTCTCACGTGTGTGGGTGGACTTGCTTTGGTGCAAAATCTGGCTCTCTCAATGTTCACCACGCAACAGAAACTCAAATCACTCGTTCAATGAGAAAGATTCAAACTTGGACTAATTCCTTTTGAAGTGGTGGAGAAATCTCATGATAAATGAAAAGATCATGTGTTTTTTCTTGACTGCATGAGAAACTCGATCATATATATATATATAAATATTGTTCAAGCGTATATCCTTCACCATAGGACAGAAGATGAAAATATTCTATCCGCGGATTCACATGTATTTTTACAAATATACAAGTAGTTAATTTGATTGGATATCTTGAAAAAAAACTCATCCAGGAGCAACGACTATAATAAAGAGTCATCTTTAACAGTCATTCAATTAATGATCCATGTAGCTCAAAGTTTCAAATTTTGTTACAAAATGATAAATTATCAGAGTGCTGGTGATAAGAAACATGTGAGTGAGCATATTTATAAGGTTAAAATTATTCTCTATTTTGGTCATCGTTAGCATTCGCATTTGCATTCACTCGCTGTGCTTCTTCGTTCCAAGCGAATGGTCTCTCCTCGGGTAAACGTTCTTGAGATGTTATGGGATCGAAGAGAATTTTACTGTAATAAAGATCAAGTGTGTTAGTTTTCATGGTGGTACACAATACATAGGAAATAGAAAGTAACAGCCAACCGAAATAAAAGCAGTCAGTAAGATACTCACATCACTTTTGGTGTTCTGAGAAAATGATAGCCTCCAGTGAGATTTGGTGCAACGTCTTCAAGGAAATAATACAGATGACCAACAGATATGCCCATGAGATCAGTCATTATTTCACTGCCCAACAGAACGGATACTCCAAGCAGTACCCAGGGCAAGTATGGTGCTTGAAATGTGATCAAACCAAAGAAATTCATTCTCGAATGAGGATTACGTCTAGACCATATGTACACCAACATTATGGTGAATGCATGACCAAGAAATAGTTGATTAACAAAAAGACCAATAATTATCATGGAAACGCTACCAAATAGGAACATATAAAAAAAGTCTGCTGGTCTACCACGAAACGAGCCTTCTTCCAACATGGAACAATACTTGTATGTGAAAGTGATATTGAATAGAAAGGAGAATCCAAATGAACCAGTAAACAGAAAGGTGGTAAATAATCTCCAGAATTGATAATTTTTCCATATCAGTGTAGGATTAAAATACAATTGGAAAGGTGTTACAAAGCCCAATTGTACGGCAACAGTGGTCAAAGCACACGCAGTCACATAGCATCGTGTGATCACTGGTATCTCGAAATACGATTGTGTTAATTGTGTCCAAGTGTCCATCTTTACTATGATGATGAACTAAACCTCCTTCTTGGCTCCTTATTCTCTCTCTCCCCCACTGATGTCTGATATTGTATGTCCCACTATATGTCACACTGGATACATATAACAGCAAGCAACTCAATCAGCTAACAATACCAAGATGATCAATATCATTAAACACAAATAAACATCATAATAATAATGATGATCGACGTGTACTAGAGAGAGAGACTGTATTTATTTATTTATTTTCTTGTCCAATGGAAACCGGGTTCTCAAGGGGTCGCTTTAATCATCATCCGCATGATGATTATCTTTAGATGAACAATTGTGATTAAATATCACCACAGCATTTTTGGGAGCAATTTTAATTGTCGAATCATGTACACTATAACCGGGTGATTATATCGAAGTGTCCACTCACATCGGTATGATTGAGGTGTGATGTATACACAGAGATACAGGTGACTAGTGTTGGTGTCCAAAATAAGGATATCAGCTGATATGCTGGGAATGGTGGCGCATTCCTGTAACTCCTGCGACTCGGGAGAGCTGAGGTCAGTGGATGGATGGCCGTCAGGATTCCTGGTGGTTGAGGTCCTATGTTGATCGGACGTCCGCACTAAGCTCTGCGTCAATATGGTTACTCTTTGGGGAACCAAGAGTAACCAGGTTGTATAATGAGAAGTGTATGGCTCAGGACGGAAACGTAGCAGGCAAAAGCTTCCGCGTTGAGTAGTAGTGGGATCGCGTCTGTGAATAGGCCTCAACTTCTAGCCTGATCGGTCCATTTGGACCTGATCTTTTGCCATTGTGTATATGTATTTAAACTTGCCTTCTTAATTTATTCTATCTTTTGCTTTGTTTTATTTCTTTTCTCTTCATCTAATTGACACTGATTGTGGTGAGAGAGAGGAAAAATGAGAAGAATTTCTTGACGATGAGGATGGGAGATGCAAAAAGAAAAATGTGGGCCCACATGATGTACATTATTTAGAGAAAATTTTTTTTATTCGCAAGCTAAAGAGTTGAATCATATATGAATTAGGAAAAAAGAAGGAAAAAAATTATGGAGATCATGTTTCTTTCATTTTTCATTACAAATAGTTGTTTGAACAAAAAAAAGGACCAAAAGAGATAGAGTAAGAGATAGGGAGAGATAGAGAGTAGTCGTGGAGCTGTTGCTTGAGGATTCAACGGACAAAAACGGCTATCGAATTGCGAACAGCGAACAGCGCGAAAAAAAAGTGGGCATAACTGGTTGCTGATGATATTTCGAAGACCATTTGATATCGTTGATAGTTTTCATGAATTGAGGATATATGTATATATCATGAACAAACCAATCATGATAAACTAGCGAAGCAGACATACAAAGGCATAGCTCCAGATACAAATATGGAATAGGGTATATGAGAGGGAGGCTTGCATCCCCAAGACCTATCGCAAAAAAAGAACGAAATTTGTAGCCTTGATTGTCGGCCAAACCCCAGGAGTGATGTATTTACGCATTTTTGTGTTTGTGTGTGTGTATGAGAATGAGAGGTCTGGCTTTGAATTTTACTGTACATTGGATATTTTACAGCCAATTTTTACATTTCACTTTCGTTAACCTTCTTCTTTTGGAGGAGTGAACCAGCCTAGAATGGGAATGAAATAAAAGAAACATATGATTAGAAAAATTGGCTCATCATTACCAGCTTCGAAGGTAGATTATTACTCACCACTCTTCTCGTGAATTTGTACAAGAGACCTATAGCTATGCTGAGCTCGAGCTAAACTATATTGGGTCTGAGGAGAGGAAAAAAGAGAGGAGAAGAAGAAGATGAATAAGGAGAGAGAGAATAAAAATAAAAATTATGTTCATAAGTGATGGAATAAAAAAACAAACTGAGATGAAAGGTTACCTTATTACCACTGAATTGTATTCGAGCTTTTCCTCTAACAAGAGTGGCAGCAATTTGCAAAATGATAGCTTCCACAGTGTATGCACTACTCCAGCCCTGGAATAGAAAAAAAGAGGAGAAGAAAATAGTCCTAAGTAAAGCGATAAGTAAGGTAAAATGATGAGAATTAGGTCAAGATCGAGAAAAGTTGGCATTACTTGTTTGGTCAGTAGCTCCATACATATAGCCCCACCACAAAGAACATATCCACCAGAAATCATAGGATGAACAACGCGCACAAATGGTGGCTCAAATGGATAAGTTTCTTTGAATAAAAGATTAAGCAATATGTGATCTTTTCCTTCTCTTTTCTTTAATTCAATTAAATCATTATGTAGAGGACTGTCCGGATCAACCACCAATAATTTGACGTTCCATTCATACAATGAATCATGAATCAGCTCAACACTGAAAACACCCTTCTTGAAGCTTTCCGACCGATACACTTCGCGCAATTCTTTCATCAGTCGATCGGATGCTTGAACAGAACCATTCACTTGTCCACGAAGATATCCTTCTCTTTGATTTTGTTTAAGTCTCTCCAGTGTGGCTGTGTGTTCGGTACTCAATCCATCATCCTTAGATCTATCTTGATTAGCAGCATCTTCTTCCATCTCAATTGGCAGATCATCGTCTTCCATATCGGAATCTTCCTCAGTATCTGATTGATTATTATTGTTCATTGCTGCATTTTCATCATTATCATTAATGTAACCAGATTCACCACTATTTTCGGTGGCAAATGAAGATCGAGAACTTGAACACTGTAGAGCACCATTTGAAGAAGACATGAGCAAAGGTGACACTTCATGATTTAGTAGATCAAGTTCACTAGGTATGGAAAGATTGTGTTGATTGCATAAATCTCTCACTAAAAAACGAACTTGTTGGAAGATATAATTGTCAGCTCCACTTGTATTGCTCAATAATTGAACAATATTGGTAATACAATCGTCTTCAACCTCTGAAAACCATACAGGCGGTGATTCGGGATAGGTTTCCGTAAAATTGGCATGAATATCAAATTTTTTACCATTTTGACCGATAAACGTACATGTTAGCTCATCAACAGTGGCACTCACAATCTGAAAGCGTTCATGTTCCTTATGGAAAACTGATTCAAGTTTACGTATATCGAGCTTCAATGAATTTAAGCAAGCCATCCTTTCTTAATTACTTAATCCCAAACACACACTTAAGAGAAAGAGAGGAAGAGAGAGTGAAGAAGAAGAAGAAGATGGATAGACAGATAGAGAGAGAGAAAGAGAAAGGTGTTTGGTTTGGTGAAAGAAAAGGAAGAAGAAAAAGGAAATCTCAGGAGAAGAAAGATAAAGAGAAAGAATAACACACAAGCTCAACACACACACCAAGATCCGTCAAAAAGCAAGAGAATGGGTAGTGAGCTCTGGTGGACACATTTAACTGGTATGTGTTTGAACAATTTCAATTTAAATCACAATCATCACTATTCAGTAATTCCTTTTAATAATTAAATGGATGGTGAAAAAATTTATTCACGAGATTCAAAATGAGAGAATAGAGGGAGACTGAAGGGTGTTTTGGTGAATTTTTCGAAACGCTTTATGTTTTATTATTTTTTCTTTTTTTTCTCTCTTCGTCTCTCTCTCACTCGAAGAGAGGGGGAGAGAAGGAGCAGGAGGTAAAGATGATTGGCTTTGATGAAATTTTTGTTGGATCAAAAAACAAATTTTGTAATCAACAAGTATAGATATATTTTGAAGGTGTGTCAGAGAGAGAGAAAAAAGAAAAAAGAGGGAAGAGAATAAAATCAATCTTAACAATGATGCCTCTGATTTTGATCACGAAAAGTGTATACATCTTTGGATGATTCAAATGTTACAATTGCCTTCTGTTGAGAGCCTGAAGTGTCAATTGAACAATTTTCAACGGGGCCAATAGTTCGACAGAGCTTCGAAATGGCAGCTTTAGTTGTTTCGGGTGCCAGACCTGTGGTCTCCAATGTTCTTGGCTACTGGGTACTCGTTACACTACAATTTGGACTAGTATTGAAATTTTTAGAGCTATCATCATCGAGAATATTGAAATCAGAGTTCCGGTTAGTACTGGAAGTTGACGGTTTTGACGAATCCGTTTCGAGTCTATGTAGTCTCAAGTCTAGTGGGCAATGGATCTCAAGAAGTTGATAGCTTCTCCGATTCTATAATACTTTCGATCACAGTTCGCATTGGATTGAGAGTAAGGTCCAAAGTGATCCCTGTTGAGGATGATGATGATGGATGATCAAGCTCATCCTTTTTCATTTGAGCCCTTGGTCGTCTTCCCTCCTCTTTTTTATGAATTATTTCTTTCCGTAATTTTTTCTGATTCTCTAATTTTTTGAAATTTTCTTCGTCAATTTCCAGATCAACAATCATGAGTGTGTCTTTGGTATTACTTTGCTCCTCTTTAGATTGCCCAGGCTCCTGGGACTTCTTATTAGACTCCAAATCCACTACCTCGATCTTTTTCACTATCCTGTTATCATTAGAAGTGTCATCGGGTAGTGATTCTTTTTGATTCCAGATAAAATTGACTGACCTATTTCTAGATAAAGAAGGAGCATTCACAGTTCGAATCGCTCTAATATTTGATTGATTTGCTGTACTAGGTACATGAGGTCACGAAAAATCATATCTACCCATGAGATCGGTTGATGTGACATTGTTACTATTGTTATTATTGAGAGCACGATTGTTTTAATAGAAGAGAATTTGTCTGGAATGAGAAGAGTTGAGAGATCTATCAGAAGAGATCAAGATCTCCACTTCTTGACACTGGTTTGACCGCATATTTTGTGGCTGAGATTCACTTGAGGGTGCATTTAGGATGGAGAGAAGATCTTTGAGCCCCCATCCAGTGAGGAAAACTAGCAGTTATCGATGAGACTGATGGACCAAACACCGCCTGATTCAATTCACCATGAATTGAGGACCAGGCCGAATGCCAAGATTAAATGAGAGAGGATGAAAACGATTGAATGGATGCTGATTACTGGATATGGACTTGCTGAATCATTTGCATACCAGGCCTTGATTCACAAGTAGCTGCTTGATTTTGAACGTATGGTGGACCAGCGGCAGCTGAATCAGGCTCAATGATCCCAGGATCATCATTCTGTCTCGTAAACGCATCATTTGATCAATAGCAGATGCCATAAGGGGATCACCAGGAAATGTTCCATGTTCAATAGGAAATTTGATAGGCCCCCCGACAAGGGCCATGAAGAAAACGAGGTGGTCGAAAATTTTGACCATTATTGGAGCTTGTAGTGTCCATAAATGAATATTGCCCGGTTATAGTAGAGCTGAAAGCTCCTCGATTAGGAAATCTGTTCACATCAAGAGGAGAATGCGTTTTCATAGATGCTGAAAATCTATTCAATGATGTTGCTTGTTGAAGAATAGGTGCAAGATTGCTTGAACCGTAAAGTCCTCGTAAGTTAGGTCTTATATTGGAAGATTTCTTTATCCGAACATTGTTCATGTTATTCAAGATTCGATCATCACGATTTTTGTTTCTTTTTGACGGAGGTTTATGCATGATTTGCAATTCATTTTGACCATCATAGAATCCAATGAATCAAGAATCGCTTGGGCATCAATTGGTCTCCTATTATCGGTGTCCAATTTACTATTCGATGAACAGGTGAATTTTTCTTTCACAAAACGAGAATATCTTCTGTCATCATTTTTATCATCATCGTCATCTCTCTCTTGAGAGAGAAAAGGGTCCAGTAATTGCTGAGGATCGATGAAACGATTGCTGTTCCTGCAACTGTTGAAAGTGTGGAGCTTGGTGGTGCTGGGATGTGGAGTTGTTTCCCAGTCCAAGAAGCTGTTGAATTCCAAAGGACGACTTTTGAGGAATTTGATGAGCATTGTTCGCTGTGGTCGTTGATTTGTTCTGTTGTGCACTAACAGAGGTCAATAGATTTGAGGCCGTTGAAAAAGGTTGATGTGATGTGAGTCCAGTGGTAGAGGTCGGATGTCGAAATTGTGAGGCAAGATTGAGGGAGGATTGCGAAGATGTGGACAGCGATGATAGATGGAGAACCATGGATTCGCGATCCTCGAAGCTTGGTCGGACACAGAAGCCGGTCGAAATCGTCATGAAAACTCTATTGCTTCACTATTTTCCACACAATTTTTCACTGAGCTGTTGAAAGTAAATTAACTTATGTTCAATCAATTAGTGTTCACAAAAAAAATGCCACATTAGATCACTACCGATCAACAGACACACATTACTTACTTTTGTTACATCTTGAATTGTGTTTACTTCATCCATATCTTTTTCTTCCTCTTCTCCACATACATGTAACATGTAACTCATTAACAGCGATCTCTGTATCCATAACACAATTGATACTCCGGATTTCACCAATAATGCAATACGATAATTAAATTGTCAACTGATAAGGTGTTTAAATCCATGGGAGAAGGAGAATAACAGAAGACAAAACAAAATACAAAATATTGATGTTGATTGTTGATAATATTATTTCACTTTTTGTTGTTGTTACTCTTTGCTTTGAGCTCCCTTCAAGCTCCGCCTTTGGGTGAAAACTTTTTCTTTGCTAATTGATATTTGTGAGATTTTTTTCTAAATTTGATGATAAGTTTCAATTTTTGATAATAAAAGTGTTTAAGTAAAATTTTTGAGATGTAAAAGTGTAGGGCTAATTGAATTGATTGTGAGACTGGAGTTCTTTTGAGGACCAGCATTGAGGAATGAGATGACTTTTTTATTTCCTGAATCATGATTGGCAGACAGATGCAATTCGAAAGTGTGTGTACTGAATTGAATTAAGGGATGAATTGGAAGAGCAGATAGACATTGGACAAAGGTGTAGGGTGTGTAATCGAGAGAAGGGTGATTTAAAGGGCTGATTGAAGGATTGAGGATAATTCTTTAACGATCAACAATCAAAGGGTTTACTAATCATAGGCCAATCATTGCGGTGGTACAATCGATTTGAATTGTTTATTGGTTGGGGAAAAGTAATTAACACTCATCCATTGAAGATGAGAGAGAGAAAGAGAGAGAGAGAATTTTGAGAATTAATCAATGTGTAGCTTAGTTCAGGGGAAGAAAATAGTTTTTGCAACAAGAAAATATTTGATGTTTGTTGTAAAAAGCTTTAAGCACATGTTTCGAGCTCACTTTCCGAAAAAAACACAGGTAAAGATAATGTATCAGAGATTTGTTGAGAGTATAGTTATCAAACATGCCTCTAATTTACAGCTGAAGATTGTCTTGGTCGATTTTTCCGTCCTCGTGAAAGCGTGAAAATTTTCGAGCAGTTTGACTGCCATTTCAAGAGTTAATTATCGGACTCAAATTGTTACTCAATTAGAAAGGCAAATATAAAGGTGGATATCAGTAGAAAGAGAAGCTATGCTAGAATTTTTTATCACACTTTTTCAAGCTCACCAACTGGCTGTGGGAAAGATTGTTTAGTAGAGGTATTAGATGATTCACATTTCCAGAGACCATAAGTTTTACCAACAACTGTTTGCCATAATCGTACAGTCCCGTCTTCACTTCCGCTAGCATATAATTCGCCATCAGGTGAAAATCTTATCGAATGAACTGGTCCAAAGTGACCCTTGAAAGAATCTTGAAAAACAACGGCAAAAGGAAGGAGGAAAAATTAATAATCAAACCTCTGGTATGAGTACTTAGAACTTGAAAAGAAAAATAATTAATACCGAGTTTCTTTCCATCTTCAAAGCTGTATTTATACATCTGAAAATCGTCTCCACCACACACGAAAACGGAATTATCTGGTGCAAGTGATGCACTGTAAACTTTAGTTGGAGTTTCGTATATTCTAGACGCAGAATGTGTATCAAGATTATCGATATCATAAAGTATAACTTTGGTGGATGTAGCGACAGTCAATACACGTCCATCTCGAGATAATTCAATATCATTTGGAATCTCAGGAAAAACCAATTTTCTTACTTCCTCTTGACTTTCTAAATCCCATAAGCGAATTGAGTGATCATCAGAAGCGGTGATAAGACATTTATCATCATTAAGAAATAGAGCTTGTCGTATTGAACTAGTATGACCATCCATTTTTATTGGTTCTATTGAATTTGAGAACAAAAAAAAATTCGAAATCAGGCAACAAGCCACAATCATCAATTCATTCACCAGAGTACATTGCACTTACCTTCGTCCAATCTATTCAGATCGTATACACGAATAATTTTCTCATTCCCTCCTGTCACCAATTTCGTATCATCACTACTGAATGCAACACACTTAACGATATGTTTATGCGGTAAAGATGATAATACCGTTCCATCAATTGAATTCCATATTTTGGCCTCAAAATCAGCCGATGCTGTGGCAGCTCTCAAAGCTTTACGATCCAGTGCAACTCCCCATACAGCCCCTTTATGACCCTCAAAAGTTCCAATCCAATCTCCTGTATCACCTTTCCGGAGCATAGGTTTACCATCTGATCAATTATGGACCAGAGTTGAATAAGCAATCAATTGTATTGAGATTGAGCCAAAAAAAAAGAAGAGAAAAAAAAATTCATCACAACGATTGTCATCAGTCAATTACTTTAACTCACCTTTACACGCTGATATAAGATAATAACCATCACTAGTAACATCACTGAAACTCAATTGAACTACTGGTCGTGTGTGTCCACTACAGGTCAACGGTGTTTGTCTCATAGCGGTCATGTTTACATGTATGTATATATTTTTTAAAGTATATTAGTTTATTTATGTATATATGTATATATTTATATTTAGTGGATGACAAAATTTGTGGTGAATGAAAATTTTTTCAACTTAAATGAATGGATTGATGAGGAGATGAGGTGAAATAATACAATAACTAAATTCCTTTAATTCTCATGTAGATAAACTCGATGAACTACATACATACACACAATCACAATCTCGATACACTCAACTCATGTTGTTTTAAAAGGAGAGAGACATCATCAGGAATACACACACACACATGGAAGCATGATAGTCGCGTGACTTGCTCTCACTTCCAATCAGATGATAATATCATGTTTGAATTTGAAGTATTCAAGAACTGTACAAGTTTCTTTTCGAAATCACTGAAATGAATTGATTTTGATATGGGTGAGAATGAGTAAATTTCATTATGAAAATTTTGCCAATTAATTGGCTGATAAGATTCATGAGAACAAACTTAACGATGTACTTTGGTTCTAATGAGATGGATGATTTTTATGAAAATTCATTATTCAAAACTTTTTTTTGACTCTAAAAGTTTTGATATATTTTCGATAATTTTAGGGAATGGGTTCCATTTACCGGGTTTTCATAGAAAACAGGAATTAACATTTTTGTCCAATTTTTTTCTCGAAGCAAAAGTGGTACATGTCAAAATCAACAGAGTTTATTAACAAATAACTATCAAATAGGATAAACTATTTTGCATTGGGGGGTACATTAAAGATACAATTTAACCGAGACAATGAATGGGAAAAGGTATTCACAAATTTTGAATCAAAGAAGCTAAGCATGTCCAAAATATAAATATGTTTAGGAAAATTTTATCAGCTGATGAACTATAGCCTGCATAATAAAAATCATCATCATTCTCGTAATCATCTCCGTTATCATCTTCAGGTGGCTCCAAAGCTTTTTCCACCAACAACCAATCTCCATCATTATCTCGAGGTCTCATGCCCATAATATGGCATAAAAGATTATAATGATCTACCATGGACATTTCTCGAATTGTGAAATTTCTCTTGAAATGCGGACCCATCGCAACCATCATTGCGTTCATATTATCATCGAACTCCACGTCCCATCCATGGAGACCACGTAAATCATTATCCGGCTGGATTGGAGATTTCACTATCATATATCCTGGATCAGCGGTTAGAACTATTGGTAACAAGTGTTCAGCTCGTTCAAGTCGAAAATGTATTGGAAGTCTTCCACTTGCATAAAAGTTTAATCCTATCAAAAAAGATGATGATTATGTAAGTTTACCGAAATGATTAAAGATTCAGAAATTAGCATACCTTCTACTGAGCTTTGCAACAATTGTCTCAAGATCTGGAGAAGAAAAAAGATAAAATCAGAATTAGAAGAAGCTTCTCGCCAATGCATTCTTGGCTCGCATTTCATCCCATATCATCAAAAATTCTGTAAGATAATAGCCCATGAAATATTCTCTTCTTCCTCAAGACATGATCAGTTGGAATCATGATAAAAATTCTCAGTTTATTTTTTCCTTTTCTTCTCTCCTTCTCTCAGAAAGGAAATGAGGAAATTCGAGAGATTCTTATCCAAAAAGGCTATCGAATAAATTAAGTAATTGTAAGACTGGCCATTAACTCCATGGTCGAACGTTATTTTAAGACTCAAAAACTGTAGGAAGTTTTGGGCCCAGAGGTGAAGCAAAAAGATTCTAACTTAGAACAACTAAGTAGGAAACGAAAGTGAAACTTGAAACTCAAACTTTTTGCCAGTTAAAGAATTAGGTTATCCCCTCGACGAGTGATTTACTGAGATGGATCAATTGTTCAATATCTGCTAAAATTGGATTTCCTCACAAACTTGTGCCAATGGATGAGCAGTCATCTGGACTAATGCTCAGAGAGAGAGAGAGAGAGAGAGAGAGAGAGAGAGAGAGAGAGAGAGGGAGGGGGAGGGATGAAGTGAGCCTGATTTATCGAGCAACACTCTTTAGGTTATCTCCGATTTTGATCAAAATTAGTCCACAGTTTTAGAAGACAGATGAGCAATGGTAGGATAACTTACGAATTCATCTTTCCCTTCTTCTGGTAACAACATAGCGAATGCACCATAGCCAACCATCAGCTTGACGTCATTAAAATCCACATGATCATCTATTATGATCTGCTTGTGAACAGGTCCCATGCCATGATCTGATACTATATATAACGTTAAAGAATTTTCGAGAAGATCTTTAGCCTCCTCCAGCAGTTGGGACAAAATTTTATCAATTCTTCGAACAGCTTTTTTCACCTCCTTTGATTCGGGACCAAATTTGTGGCCTGCTATATCAACAGCTCCATAGGTGAGCAATCCGAAATCTAGCTTATTATCACGAAAATCTTGAACCATATCGGACAATCGATCGGAGAACATTTTATCATATGTCTTCTCACTAGAATCTCTCAGTCTAAAATCCTCTGATGGCACCTGTATTTTGGTACCAAAAAGTTCAATACGGGCACCATCCCATCGATAATCCATGACTCGTTTACCTCTACGAGCTGCTCGAATCCATATTGGCTCAGCTCGATTCCACCAATGTGGATGGGAAAAGTTTTTACCCTGAAAATATTCATCATATTGTACCGAATACATATGATTGGCTATTATTTGATGCTTATTAGGATAAAGTCCAGTGACTATTGAATAGTAATTAGGTGTGGAAAGAGAGGGAAAAACTGGCTTCACTTTCATCGCTCGAACGCCATTCTCATGAATATGTCGAAAGCTTTTGTGTCTTCGATCGATCATATTGTGGCGAAGCCCATCGATGAGAATCAATAGAAGTCGATCTTTTTTGGGACTCTTTCCATTGTCATCATCACTTGGATCTTCATCATCTCCCAATTCCAATGCTCCGTCATCAGGATGCATTGTCGTTGTGGTTGTTGTCGTTGGAGTGGTTGAGTGGATTCCATTCTTAATTTTTTTCGATTCATTCTCCCTGGAATCATCGGAAGAATCATTTTCACTAATTTTCACATCATTTTCACTGCTCGATTCTACCGGACTTGACACCGATATCGGTCCTCGGTCAGCATACGAGGTCTTTTCACTTGGTGACAGATCACTGTCATCATCACTTTCCTCTGTTGCCGCCAGCTTCGGCGAAACGTCTCCATCGTTGGCAGTAGTTGGATCATCATTGTTTGGACTTGTGTCACTTAATCGTTTACGATGATGGTGGTGGTGATGCTGGTGTCGAATGGAATGACTGACACAACAATCGAAAATCAACAAAACCAAGATGAAAAAAAGGAGCACTGGCTTATCCATTTTATTTCACTCAAAACTTATCGAGAGAGAGAAACTTTTTGCATAAGCTTATAGCGATTTTCTTCTCTGGAGGAGAGAAGAAGAAGAAGATGAAGAAGAGAAAGACGAAGAAGATGCTGAGGAAGAAGGAGGAGAAGGAGGAGGAGGAGGAGAGGCTCGTTCTTCTACTACTTTTCCTGTGTGTAAAAGAGAGTGATGATGATAATCACGAAGGAAGATACGGTTGAAGATAATGTCTCCTCCATTGGATGAAGATGCTGAGGGAAGAGAGAGAGAGAGAGAGAGAGAAAGAGAGAAAGAGAAAATGATGAGAAAAGGAAAGAAGGAGAGCAGGAAGCTCACATGCAAAATGCTATGTCTACTGTTCGAGCGTTCCAGAGATGTGTTCTAAGCCCAGAAAGATTGGCTCTCATCCATCGACTTGTATGATGTTGATGGAAAGTTCAACAATTTCGGCGGCTACTTTCCAATCTACACCGCCGAGTTTATTTTTACGCGAGATCATTTTGGATGAGAAAGAGCGAGAGAGGAGAGCTCATGAAGAGAGAAATGAGAGAAATGAAGATAAAATGGATTGAAAATTTTTCCTTTCTCTCTTTCTCTCTTTCTCTTTCCATCTTTCCCCTGAGTCAGAGAACAAGCTGTGTACTTTTACTAGATGTTCTTCTTCCGGTCCTGTCATATCACTCCAATTGTAGCCAAAAATTGTTGCAAAAAGAGAAGAAAAAATTTTTCCAGTTTATAGCCTCTTTCCCCTGCAAGTTACTAATAATGCAACATATCAATTTTCCATCGAGCCACTCTCGCTGAATCATATTTCCAATGATTTAAATAGCTGGTTGCTGTAGAATTTTAGAAATTCCTGAGCAAGAAAATCTGTCAAATATTCTGTATCACTTGAGTAGGCTGATTTGAAGTAGCCAGTAGTAGTAGTTTGCCAAAAAAATAGTTCTTCCTCACTCGAAGTACAGAATGTCCCTTCCGCAACTCATTAAAATCTTGGACTTAGGGGCAAGAGAGAAAGATGCTTAAAAACTTTTTCCCGTTTATGAGAAAAGATTTTCACGAAGATCTGTGAAAAAAAACTAGAATTTCTCTCTCTGCTCAACTCTGCTTTATTCTAATGAGCCGGAAAGAGAGGCTGAGGAGAAAGTCTAGGAGAAGGAGAAAACTTATTGCCCAAAAGAAGATGAAAGAGAGAGAGAGAGAGAAAAGTCAATGGACATGAGTCCTTGCCCTTGGCAATGATCCTGTCTCTGATGTCAGGTCTCGTTCCTCTTCCATGTTGAACTGAATAAGGACTCAAATTATCCAAACCTGTCAAGCCTAGAGAACTGCCCGTACTGGGAATCAAGCAAATCATCCAGTAACAGAATTTCTCGCTTTATTTCAACTTATGTAAGTGATAGAAGTTCGCATTTTTCTGTCTGAGCAACTCCTTTTGCTTCACTTTCTCTTTTTCTGAATTCGAAGCGAGAAGCTCGAAGATCAAGAGCAACAAGAGTGTATCAAGCAGCTGAGAAAAGAGAGAGAGAGAGAAAGAGAAAGAGGAAAGACCATAAATTCTATGTGACGGTTTGTTTGTGTTTTTATCGATTCTCTCTCTTTCTCTTTTTTCAACTTTTGTTAACCAACACGATTAAGTAAACTTGGCCACTCTGGTTTCACTCCATCAAGTGGTGTGTATTTGTGAGTGAAAGAAAAATTTTACTTCTAGTTTGACCTTGCTCATTCTTTTTCTCAAGGAAGAAACATAAAAAAATTCTCCATCCAAACCGTGAACCAGGATGTGATCAAATCGTATTGTGTGTATACCTTCAATCCTCTTAATCGTCAACTCCACAATCATTCTGCCAATAAATTTTTGAGCTCAATTTTTGTATCATCCACACAAGACACACTTATTGTCCAGGAAATATTTCTCTCTCTCTCTTCCCATTCTTACTTTCCATTTCAATTCCATGTTCACTTTTGAATATTCTGCTCAATTTGGTAGCGAGATACCGAAAACTCGTCCATGGTGGGATATTGAAGCACGATTTTTGGTGAGTGTAGAATCGGGTGATGTCGATTGTACACGACATCTTCTCTCACTGGATCATGGTGGCCAAAAAATTGATCCAGACATTCGCATATACAATGGACCAGCAGGATCCAGACTGGGTAAACCAGCCATTTGTTCTGCAATTGAAAGAGGTCATTTTGAAATGACCAAATTGCTAATTGATTTTGGTGCCAGTGTGAATTTAGGGTAAGCATCACATCATGTTCACCAACACCTCCGTTGAATTCGCCCTGTATCTTGCACAATTCACTTTCTTCTCCCATGAACAGCAATACTAATTATTCATATTCAATTCTCTTTCCGCTAGAGATATATTTTCACCCATTCATTATGCTGTGAAGAGCTTGAATCTCGATATCCTTCGATTGCTAATTTCCAATCGTGCCGATGTTAATGCGCTCAGTTCTTTCGGTGATTCTGCCCTACATTTGGCCGCACAACAACCTTTTTCAGGTGAGTCTAGACTACCTTTGTTGACCATAGCATATAATTTATGTCAATTCAATCGACGGTTACATAATGTCTCCAGAGATAGTCCAAGAACTTATCGATGGTGGAGCAGAGCTCGATAAAGAAGATTCTCGAGGACGAAGTCCACTTTCTCTGGCGTGCATACATAATCAGTCAAGAGTGGTGGAAATCCTCTTGGGCGCTGGTGCAAATGTTAATCATGAAGATAAGGATGGCGATAGCCCTCTACTTCACACAATTAAATCTGGTCTTTGTCTAAACTCCACTATTGTTGGTACACTATTGAAAGCTGGAGCTGATCCGAATCACATGAATTCCTTTGGTCAAACACCGCTCACTTTTACCGTAAGACGCTGCTCGGAAACAAATTTGGAGGGTCAAGTTGCGGTGAAACAATTAATTGATCACAACTGCCATGTTAATGTACAAGAAGCAGGCCCTTTTGGTGAGAATGCAATCCATTTAGCAATAAGTCGAGGACAAGATCGCATAACAGAAATGTTGATCAGAGCTGGATGTGATTTGAGTTGTGTTAATCAATTCGGTGCAACTCCACTTGAGAGAGTTTGCAGAGAAGGTAAAATCGAGCTTATCAAACTCATGCTTGCTTCTGGTTCACCAGTTAACTTGAGTCAGTCGTATTGGGACTACTTTGAGTGTTATCAAAGTGATGATGAAACATTGAAAGATATATTGAGATCCCATGTGAACACAACTCCAAGTTTGAAACATTTTTGTCGAGTGAGATTGAGAGATCTTTGGGGAAGAAGATCTGATGAAATTGTGGAGAAAATTAATCTGCCTGGTTGCATAAAAGAGTATTTGCGACTAAATTCACTTTAACCAGAGTTTTTTGTTTAGCTGAAGGACAAAAACTTTCAACTAGAATCATAATCATAGTCATACTGCCTATCAATCGAATAATAAATAACAATTTTTCTTTTTCATGGAAATTCTCTTCCTTCCATCTGATTAAACATCCTAAGGAGATGTGGTTTTTATATACTTTAATGGTTTGAAGAGAGAGAGAGAGAACAAACCTTAACTCATTAGAAAAACCACCAAAAGGGATAAGCATGGCATTATGTTATCCCATTTGATGTTTAATCATTCAGTTAGATATTAGAGTTAAATAAACTCTTGAATTAGACTTGCCATTCGATATAGGATGAGAGGTAGAACTTACAATTAAAATTACTCGTCATCATCCAGATCAAGTTCTTCAAGCATCTCTTGCAGAGTGATTTGAGGCATTCCTTCGTATTCCTGCTCGTCAATTTCCACAGCCATTTCACTCTTAGCTTTGTCTTTATAAATGTTGATATGTTCTCGCAACATTGGATCTTCCTCCAAGTCATTCATAAATTCAGCAGCATCACCATCTTCAGACACATTAGACGTTTCATCAACAACTTCGAGGCGCTTGAGTTTCCATCGTCTAAGCTGCTTACGAGAGGTTCTATCACCATACCACTTTTTGACAAGAATAACATCTGGAATATTATTACGATTGTCTATTTCATATTTTTCGAAATACGGATCATTCCAATTTGAATTGGCCATATCGAAGCCGAGAACACGATCAAAAGGATTCAGTATATTTCCCAAATGAGTTCTTGTATGAATTTCTGACTCATTTGCACCCAGATCACAAGCTCTTGTGACATATATATCAGCCAATTGGTGCTGGGAAGAAAGATAACTTTAAGCTCTCATAATTGCAAGTACATGAATGCCACACTGTTTACCTTAGATGAATAGTTGCCTTTCGGGGGTCTGTAGTTATAAATTGGCTCAACGTTCATAACAACATATTCAGTGAGCTGCTTTGTGCTCGCCAAAGCTTTGAAAGGATGTCTCCAAAAGTTTTCAGCCCGAAGTTCAGCATCTAGGGACAAGAAAAAATCAAAAATCAGAAAAACTACCAGATAACGGATCAAAATTAATCATCTCACGTTTCAAAGTGCAAGGATCTAGTAGATAGATGTGATTAGTTACTCGAAGACATATGCAGAGAGGTCCAATATTTCCCAGAGATGCAGCGAGAGGAGGAGGCAGACAAACCAAATCATCCTTACAAATAGGCACAATCTCGACAGCAAAAGTGTGCTTATAAGTGTAAGTGTTGTTATGAGTGTCATGAGTGATCAACTCTTGGGACGGTGTGTAACGGCAAGGGACAAAATTTTGTAAAAAATCAACAAATTTTCGGGCATCATCTTTCTTGTCGAAAAAGAAATCTACTCCTTCTGGTCGAGCCTTGATAAAAAGACATGCAGAATGGGCACGATGCTTGAGAATCAATTGTTCAAGATAGAAGAAAGTTTTCTTATGATTAACTTTCTGTCTCACTTGAACTAGAGCCCGCCAATAATCTTTTGCTTCATGTCGATGGCATATTTCACACATTTGATTGTTAACAATGTATTCAACGGTGAATACTTGCTGCAATATTGCACCACTGTAGACATCTTTCTGTACTGTAAGCTTAACTTTGATTCGTTTAGAGTGAGGCTCAGTCCAAATAAATCCAGCATCGACTAGATGTACTTTGTTGAGATTTTTCAATTTTTTCAAACAAAGTGACAAAAGTTCCTTGGATTCAAGAGCAGCAACAACCCAATTTCCTTGTGAATGCATATATCTGATGATAGTTAAGATTAGAATTAAATCATGTATGTAATCAAGTAGGCGATGCTTCTTATCAGGAAGTAATAATCCATTCATTATCAAGGCTCACCTTTCACAGCCTTTGCACCAATAGAGAACCCCTTGTTTTGAAATGTTTTGAGTGATATCAAAATTTGTACGAAGACAATTTACACACATATTGGATGGATTGGGGTCAATGAGAATACCACAATTACAACACAATCTGGATGAAATCAAAACATTATCAATGAATGAGTAAGCTTAAGCCTTAATTTTCAACTTACATTTTATTCTGTGTTTGAGTAAGCTCATCTGCTGACATATACTCCATAGTTTGATTGAATACGAGTTCCCCAATCCACTAAGTCAATTCAAATTCAAACAATCAAGAAAATAATGATTATCTAACAAAAATATGGAATAACAAACTTCACAATCAATGAATCAGTAAAACAAAATAAAGTGAAAAACATGCCGACAAACGCATGCTGCAGCTTTGACGAATGCGCTCAACTTCTGCAGCTGAACATTATAACTTGGATCATTGTCATGAACGAATGTCATGAATAATTGAATAATTGGATCGTTGAGTAAAGTTTAGATTAGAGAAAGATGTCCAGGGAAAAAGATAGACATACTGAGTTCCAGAAAAATTTTCCCAAATTTAGCGATCCTTTTTAGTGGTCTAACTTCACCGGTGACAGATGAGCAAACAGAATCATTACTAATCATTGATTTAAAATGCTGATAGGGTACAGGAAATCGATTTATGACAAGGAAATCAATCCCATCTCCGTTGATTATTAGATTGAACAGGTTAATAGTTGATTGCCCCAGGATGTGAGTAAAAAATTCTTTTTAATGGATTTCAAATAATATATATATTTACAATATCTCGAAGCAAATAAATGACTTGAGCATATAATTGAGGTCTATTCTCTAGTTAATTGTGAAATATTGGGGAAGATTATTTTTTCTTTTGAAGAAAATTTGAATTCACTCTAAAACTATGACTCTTGTGATGACTTATCAATCTTTAACATTGGAACTTGACCATGCCAATTGATTCTTATTGTTGCAGGGTGCTGTAACCACGGTTCACCGTCAACTTGCATCGGAAGTTGATCGAATACTTTGATCACAATAGATTTACCCTGTGGAAATCGGTAAGGTTCGGATAATCCTATCATCATTTGTCCTATGTGTAGAGTAGATTTAACTCCTATAACCTCCAAAAGTTTATCATTATAACTTTGCTCAGGAATAGGATTTTCGGAGCAACGATTGATGGGCCAAGCGTTGATTCCACCACTCCAGCTAGAAATATTGAGGACAACAATTGATTCAATTTGTGGTAATGACTGTAAAACTCCATCAATTTCGAGTTTTATCTTTTCATTTAGTTGACTACATTTTCTCTCCAGCACGTCTTTGAGACCATATCCACCGTACATGATTTTATTAAGAAATCGGTTGCCAAAGAAACTGTAGATTCTCGAATCTCGAGTTTGATGAAAATTGAGAGCTACAAGAGCATCCACACCGATTGATAAGTAATTGTTCATAACGTAACTTTTGTATGAAAATGAAAGCCCAAACATTGGAGGAGATATTTTCACTTGCCAACGATCAAACTCAACAACTTTACACTGTTTTAAGCAGTCCATCACATAGTTGGCAGTTGAGATTGCTGGAGGTATTTGCCATCCTAACACATTGGCTAGATCATTTCCTGTCCCCAAAGGAATAATTCCAACATATGGTTGCGGGGATAATTTCAATTGATCGATTGTATCCAGAACCCAAGCGATCGTTCCATCTCCTCCTGCCACCAATATCCATGGTACAGTGTCAGGATGATATTTGTTGAGTAATTGACACCAGTAAAGTCCACTGGCAGGTAAAGCAGTGGTGTCGATGACTTGAATAGCGTTCAGAAGGTAGCGAAAAGCTTTCAGAACTGTTTCACCTTCGCTACTTCCACTTTTACGATTACCAATCACAATGAGGGGACGCCAATCGGATGCTGGCTTCAATGATGTCATGGAGTGGACAACTTTCGATTTACGACCTTTAACCCATCGTTTCTGATATCTTATGCAAACCGGTGGGATGATATATCGTCTATAAGCTCCGAGATCACATTCAGTTTCTCTAATATGATCGAAACATCTTGCATCTTCATGAACAGTTCTTTGGCACCAACAACATCGAAAATCTTTGAGAGTTTCTTCTTCGGTGATATCTTCACCACATGTTGCACAAATCGAATTGTCCGGTAGATTACCTTCAACCCAATGATGTTGTTGAGGTGTGTCAACGGTGGCACTGACTGAAGTTAATTTACACGGAATCTTGGTATCAGCTTGATGATGACAGGAACTGTTATCAGCACATATACCACAGAGATCACAGAAAACACCATTGACTATGATACCTCGACAAACATTACAGTACACTACATTTGAAAGAATGTCAATAGGATTCCAGTGGTGACCTTTGGATTCATCATACACTGGTATTACAATTCGATTACGATAGAATCGAAATGCTCTCCAAAATAGGAATATGATCACTGTAACAGATCCATAGATTATCACATCGAATCCAATATGAGAACCATCGGAATTAGTTCCAAAAGCTTCATGTAAGGTGGATATCATCATGGAACATGTGGAATTTTTAAGTTTACGAATTGAACTTTTTTTCCGGATGCTTTTCACCGGATACATCTAGCAAGTGTCAATGAAATTTAGAATAATTATCATTTCGATCAACAGGATAGAAATGAAAGATATAAAAAGAAAATTTACCTGAAAATTTCAACACACACCAATAAATGGACACAAACAAAAGAGAATATCCGGAGGAATGTTCTGATATCATTTATCTCTCTCCAGGATGATTCTCCGAAAACTGTTGATGATTTTCATACATCAATGATGCAATAGATCAATTTCTGTTCCTCTGAAAACAATTGAATAGTTGATTGATTGATTATTTTAAGAGCCAATGAAGAACTAAAACCAAATAAACGTTCAACAGGAATTCGTTCTATCATGTCCATCTTCTACATGACATGAATTACAATGACAATCAATCTCAACTCAACAAGATGATATGATCACCAAAAACAATCATCAATCGACACTATATTACACCTGTTAATCAAGATATATAAATCTTAAAATAAACAAACAATCAAAGATCACTGATTGAATACATGTAAACAAACTGATCTGTTTGTTGTTGAAAATGTTATTCATTTGATTGCGCGCGCTTTTCTCTTTTCTTTTATCGAGAATCGAAAAGAAAAGCGTTTTTCTGGTGGAAAAAAAACTTTTCGTTTTTTTCGCTTCAAACAGTTTTTTTTCACCTGATTAATCGAATCAAATCAATCAAATCAATCCAAAACATGGCTAAATTTCCTTTCTTCAGTGAAGGGAGAGAAAATTATCTGGAGAAAAATTTTGCAGATGACCATTTATAATCTAGACCGAACAAGAATTCGGAATAATAATTTGGTCCGCCAACCTATCAATGGACTGAGTAGGAGGAATAAAAATATAAAAGGACGAGAAAGAAGAAAACGATGAATCCATAGGAATGTTTTGTCTTTTTCTGGAAGATTTTGATTTTGAATTCATCTGGAATGAGATTGAAACATAGGTGGATAAATTGATGCTCTCTTCTATATTTCATTGATAAAATTAAAAGCAAAAACATTAATACTTTAGGAATTAGAATTCGGTTAATTCTTAAAAAATTCAGTAAGGCGCTGGCCTGAATGAAGTTATAGATATTCAGCTAGGATAAATGAGAATTTGAGAGCTTTCTTAGATGTAATCTTTCAGTTTTACTGACCAATGAGAAGGTGCTTATCAGTGAGAAAGGTGAAGCCTTACGATTTTGAACATTGAGAGGTGACAAGAGAAAGAAAGTACATGAATAGATGAAGGATAAAAAACTACGAAAAAATTGGTACAAATGTCATTCTCCATCTTAGGTCGTAGACTCCATTAAACTACCACTCGAAACTGAATCACTTGAAACATTAAGCCTCTTTTTACGCTTCAAAGTTCGCATAACAGAGAAAGCAGTAAATTTCTTGCACGCTTTGGTCAGAGCCTTACAACGTTGGAGATCATGTTTTGATTTGGTTACTCGACTATTTTCACTCTTTTTGGTAGGACGAACTTTCTCAACATTCATTGAGTTCTTGAGCTGATTTCGGAATTTTTCCGATTCACGTTCGACAAGTTGCTTGATATCTTCATCAAATTTTGTACGTTGTGGAATCACGAATCCAGACTTCTGGTCGACTGGCTTCGCGCAAAGTTCTACCAATGATCCACCTTCTATGGATAATTTTTTCTTCTGAAAGAGAAAAAGTATTTGTTGATTATAAGCCTAATTTACTTCAATATTCAACTATTATGGTGAAGGAATAGTCGATTTACTAACATCAATTTTATTATTGTCCTTGCATAGATGACAAAATTGCTTTAGTCCATTGTAGAGATCAGCGATGTAAACCAAGAGAGCTCGACTTATGATGCTATGATCGAAGAACGAGAAAAAGTTTTTCTTATTATAGGCCTCTAATGAACTCTCAAGATGCTCTGTTGATGGCAATACTCACTTAAGACGAGATAAGGTTGAAAGACAAACAATGAAGTGAGGTATCATGTGGCCCAATCTTAGCCAAAGCATACAATGACTAACTGAATAAGATGAGTATTTGCAAATACTGTCAAGAATATCTGCTAGTTTTCTCAACTCCTCCATCACACGGACAATGTTCTCTCCTCTAGGAAGTCTCACAGAACAGTCAATTCGGACGTACTTTTCACTGAGAAAAAATAAAGAGATGTTAAATAAGGATAAGAGCGAAAAAAATTCTTTCACATACTTGAAAAAATCAGAGCATTGACTCTCCAGTAGGAGAGGAATATTCATCGTGATGTAGGCCTGGATGGATCGATTGATCTGAGGAAAAAAATGATGAGTTTCGTTCAGAGATTGAAGCATAAATCAATCAATTACCTTCATGAGCAAAGTACTGATTTTACTGCTCCTTAATCTGGTACTAATTTTGGCAAGATTTTTGCGAAAAATAGCAATCTCAGTGAGTAAGCAATGATCCCTGGACAATGATAGGAGATTATTGAGATGTTCACGAATTGAATGATCCACAACTGGAATAAAAAGAGATACAGTGAACAAGAGCGAAAAAAAAAATCAAACAAAGATCATCAAAACGTGTTCCTATTTTTATTCTCTCAAACAAAAAACTGACACATAACATCAGACGAACAATAACTTACCCAATTTTAGTGAAGATTTGGAAAATTCTTCCCAATTATAGAGATCCATATCTCTCGAATGATAACACCACAATGATGATTCAATTCAATTCAAACAAATTAATTTCAATTAATGTATCAAAAAGAGTAAATCAAAGGTACACTCTATAATATCAACAACAAAGAGCATAGATTATTTCTTTCTTTCAAAAGTATTCTTCTTTCCAAAAACACTTTTCCTTTTTCACCAAACTAACCACAAAAACAACAAACTCTCAACCAAGTATTGTTGAGATATCATTTGATGGTGATGATGATGATGAATATGGTGATTAATGATTGCAAGAAATTAAATCAAATTGTGTGAGTGTGTAATGAAACCATAACAGTGATCATGATGATGGACACAAGTCAGAGAGCAAAAAAAAAATCATGCCTACTGTTGTCATGAGTAACCAAAACATGTGATTTTGCTTCTTCTTATTCAAAGAAGAACTCTCTCATTTGAAACACACACAATTCATTATGATTTAAATGTATTGTTTAATGAAGTATAATGAAAAATTGAGTATGTTTACTTAATTTGTCTTTTTCTTCTTTCCCTCTATAAATGATACATCGTTATACATAATCCTAAGTGTGGGTAATGTATAGTATTTAAATGAATTTGTTAGCTGCAAGTTATTTGATCTATGAACTCGATACCAAATGCCAACTCATCGACGGAACGCGTCAAAATTAATTCCCTCCAAGTGCCACACATTTAATGACGATGGGTAAGTGTGGTGATGGGTTGATTTATTTGATTTTCAAATGAGATATATGTGTGTGTATATATTTACAATTTCTTGAGAGGGAGAGAAAGAGATACATTCTTTCATCAGCTTGATGGATAGATACATAGTGCATATTGTGCTGTATTGCGTTGTGTTAGTTTGATAAATATTTTTTTATCTCTTTCTGTCTCTCTCTCTCCCTTTTCTCTCAAATATACACACTTATGCACACACTTTTGATGGAATGTATAATAAATGTCTTGTCATTTGTTCATTCGAATAGGGATAATGGAAGTTGCCATGGAATGATTCCCCGGCATATTTCGTTAACGTTCCTTGAGAAAGAAAATCCAGTTGCTTATGAGGCTCATCTTCTACTGTTATTCATCACTTGTCTATGTGCTCAATACCTTAATCTTTATCGTACAGTTTTCGATTTCAGTAAATTAAATATGAATATTCCAATTGTGAGTAGTAAACATTATTTGATGATAATATTTGATTGGTAGCATTTCTCCTTACTTATGCCTTACTTATTACTAATTTTGTCTTTTTTTTTCTCTTTCTATTTTAACTTTCTCTCTCTCTCAATCTATTACTTCAGAATTTTCATCTCATAGACTTCAATTCGGTTATTTTAAGCCTCGTTTTGGTGGCTATCCCTCTGATGCAACACATATGTAACTCGGTAAGCATCGCCAAACTTTCACTTTCACTTTTACCATCAAAAGTTAATGTAAAGTTTTCATTCTCTTCCTATTCTTCTCATTTGAAATGCTTTGAACAAAACTTTCTCTCTTACTAATCAATGTTTTCCGTTTTCCTTTTTTGATTTCTATCCTTTTTTTCACTCCCCTTAATTAGGTTGCCTCATTGATGAGTTCCTCTTTTCGTGATTACTTTTTCTATCCGTCTTCCTTATTGATCCTATCATTTTGTTCAGTGATTTGTGCGCGATGTGCTTACTTTATTTATCTGAGTCAAGGACTTAATGGTTTACTTTGTATATCATATTCAAGCTTTATGTATCTTCTCATATATTTTCCAAATTTGATGCAAGCTTATGAATCCTCAAAACAAGCGAGCTTCCAAGAAAATGCAGGAAAATTTCTCAAAGCAATCGCAATGCCAAAGCGTTTCTCTGATGAACAACCCATACATACATGCTACTCAAATCCTAGTCTGGTTCGTGAAGAAATTTTGAGCCTAAAAAATCTTTTCAACGAAAGACTTAAATTCATTCTATTTAAATCAGTTTTGATCGCATACTATTCAACTTTTCTACCAATTTGTTTTGCTGGTCCAAGGCATGCTTATGATACCAATTTGACGGGACAATTTTGCGCTCTCACATGGATAAGCGCTTTTCTTCTGCTCACATCACATTTGTACTCTCCACACTTCTACGATGTTCTCCATAAATCTTCACTCCACTTGGGAAAATGGCAGAAGCTGGAAACTCGAAACTCACTTCTACCCTGTACATCATGGGCTGAGAATGCTTCCTATCCTCAAGGAGTTGTAATTAAATATAGTAGAGAATATTTTAAAGCAGAAGGTATCACCAATTGTGCTGAGCCTACCAATCAAGCGCATCTAAGATATTATGTAAGTCACTTTTATTTCATATGGTTTTTTAACTCATTGCAATTGCCTTTCTCGTGGCTCTCATGAGTTTTATGCAGTTTTTCTTATCATGTACATTTTCAAGAAACTTTTCAGTAATCAATCGAATTTTTTCCTATCTACAGATTGTGTTTTCCAATCCTGTCGGTGGATTTGGTACTCTTCTAGGTCTTTTGATGGTTTTGGTATTTGTTCAATTGTTTTTACTGATCAGATCATCTGAATGGTATAAGTTGATTTCACTTACGATGTTAATTGTCATAAACTCATGGACAGTTTTTCGACTTATAAGAACGTATCATGTTCTTAAAGAAGTGTACAAAGTTGAATCTCAACTTCAAGACGATGGACGATCATCTCTTGATTAAAGCTGTTATATTCATGATTAGTTTTCCTACTTTGATCTTCATATTGTCGACTCCATTCTGAAGTTTATCACTGAATAGGTCGAAAACTCTTTGTTAAAAATGCTCATGTTCATCATTGCAAAGCTGTTTCTAAGTGAGGATCAACACAGCTTCGATTTTCGAAAAGTTCTTGAATTTGAGACTTTCATTCTCTAAGTAATCGGAAATATTATTGCTCATTCGAATTCTCTTCATTGGGCTACGGCTTTAGCTTAAGTAATAATTTTTGCCTGCTATTTAAGACAGTCTGCTTGTTAACGATCCCTTTTGATGCATCAAAAACTCAAGAATAATAGTTATTCACCCTGCTTATTAGAGACCTTTATCATTCTGAAAGTCTTTCATTTTGAAAAATTATCTCAAATTATTTACAAATCAACTCTCACTTCCCATTTTTCTACGCCATACTTTGCCGAAATATTCGAAAATCTTCTAAATCTTCTAAATCTACTTCTAATCAGTAGAACAAACTCCTCAATCTTCCACGAATTCACCTGAATATCACAAAATTTTGATTAAGAGGTTTGGAACTCACAGCATTCCAAATGTTGAATCTTTAATCAGCTTGAGGTGAGTTAATAGATGACTTCGAAATACAGTCAAATTAGTGGTCCTCCAAGAGAACATCCCACCTCGAAATCATTCCTCAAATGATTGTCAGTTTTTTAGGCTCCACGGAAGTGGTCAAGCTTGCTGATGGCATAATCCATCTCTCCAATAGGAGAAACTCAAAAATATGACCACTAATCCTAATCTCAACCTATCGTCAAATGTTTTTCTTTTTTTGCTCTCTCTCCATTCCATTGAGCGTTCATATATTCTTTCCTCAGCATTGAAATCGTAGGACATGAGAAAAATATTTATATATAATAATAATCAAACGATCCAAAACCGTTCAGTGAGATTTATTGTTATGATGTTACAGAGATGAATTGTCTTTCTTTCTCTATTCTCATTACGTTCTAATGATAAGAGTGAAAAAAATGATGTATTTTGGCATCTGTAGAATGCTGTTGATAAAGATGAAATGCTCGGTGATCCCTTGGAAGAGGATATAAAATTTTCATCTTCCCAATTTAGCGTCTTCTTACACCAAAATTGCCGTAAGGAAGTGCCAAGCCTGTAAGATGGAAATAGGAAGAAGAAAAAGTTTCCAACAAACGAAAGAATCAATTCTCTCAATTTCTCAATTTCAATAATTAAGAATACACATAAAAATTCAGATG
>QZCP01000153.1:0-30183 GCA_003956705.1 Brevipalpus yothersi
GAGAGAGAGAGAGAGAGAGAGAGAGAGAGAGAGAGAGAGAGAGAGAGAGAAAGAGAGAGACGCTGAATTGATGATAATGCCCAAGGTATGAGAGAATATCTTGTGGATAAAGAATTCTGGAGCACCTAATAATGATGAGACTTATTCGAATTGAATTTTTCCTTCCAACATCATAAGATTGTGTGTATGTGTGTGTGATGGAAGAAATCATCTGGTGGATGTACAAATGTGATGAAAATTGACTGTTTCTCATTTACTTGATCTGGTCTTCTTTCTATACAGCCAAAGCTCTCTCAATTTCGAATCATATAAGCCATCAAAAACAATGACTAATAATATATGGATCAAGCGAATATTTGAAATGAATAATGCATAAATGTTCATATTCATTCTCAAGATCAATAGATGCAATCATTTTCAATTCATTTACCTGATAATGACAATTGTAATTTCTGTATATATGTGTATATTTGTACCTCTCTCTCTCATCACTCCTTTTTCCTGTGCCTTTTCGGAAATAGGCGGAATTCATTGATATTGACTTTATTCCAATGTGTATGCATGTCTATTGACAGAAATGGAATAATTAGCCGGAGTAAAGTTCATTGCCTGTTTGCCAGTCAATGCATTTTTGGAACAATTTTCACATAACACTAACAGTGAGAAAAATAGAGAAAGCTGTAACTAAATGATCATGAGAATTATTTTCAAGTTTGATGTGATGTGATGTGGAAGTTTCAAAGTAATAAAGTCGATAATAACAGTTAAAATTCGTTGGGAACAGAGTACTGTTGGTGATTTTTCTTTCTCTAGTATTTCATGGAATATAAAAATATCTCTCTCTCTCTCTCTCTCTCTCTCTCTCTCTCTCTCTCTCTCTCTCTCTCTCTCTCTCTCTCTCTCTCTCTTTCAAGTCACTTGAGGCTCATGAATTTTGTGGAAAATTCTATCGTGCTTATTCTGTTACTAGCGAAAAAAGATGGACGATAATGAGAATCATTATCATTGATGATGAGAATTCACAGTCTGGTGTTGATGAGGAATCAGGCCATTCAAATCCTTTCCAATCCTCTCTATTTTCTATTCTCTAGTTAGCTTTTGCATCCAAATTTATCCTCATGGAATAAAAATGAACAGTTAGAAAGTGGCAATTTTAATGTTATGAGCGTCAATAAAAATCACAAAATCATATAAGTTATTCTTGGTACATTATTTTCTTCTGGCCAGACTCTTGGGTTCAAGAATTCTTCTTACTGGGTTGTATTCGGTAAACCATTTCTCCTACTCTCAACACTCACACACATATATACACTTGTATATTCTGCTTGATGATGAATTGATATTACTGTTTGAGCTCATTTTTTACAGTCATTCAAATCTGTGTTTGACTGCTGATACAGCCTCACAGATAATATGCTCTCTCTTTCTTTCTTTCTTTCTTTCTTTCTTTCTTTCTTTCTTTCTTTCTTTCTTTCTTTCTTTCTTTCTTTCTTTCTTCCTCGATCTTTTGCACAATCAGCTTCCTCACCATTCTAGAGTACAAGTTTCAAAGCATGAAAAGTTTTTCCTGTGTATAAGAGATATATGTAAAGCCAATATCCAATACTCAAACCACGAGCTGAGTCATTCATACATCGAGGAAGAGAGAGATGCGAGAGAGAGAGAGGGAGAGAGAGAGAGAGAGAGAGAGAGAGAGAGAGAGAGAGAGAGAGAGAGAGTAAGAAAGGTGATTTATTCAATTATATTCTCTCTCTTATTTGAGCTCAGTCAGAGATGATGGTGTACTTTGGCTGTAATATATGGTGGATTGTAAAATAAAAATGAAATACAAGTGATCATGAGAGCATGAAAAATATCTAAGACATTAAGAATTCATATCACTTTGCCACGTTCGACTTTCTCTCTCTATTCCCAGCATCTGTTCAACTCAGCATCTGGAGTAAAAAAGAGAAACTAGATTACAGGAAATAAAATAATTCCAGCTTAGAATTTCATTCTATTTTTTCTTGTATTTTATATGATTCAAAATTGCCGAGAGTATAAGATTTCGTTTGAGCATTGATATGGGAAGAGATGTTGGAGGGGAGAAAGAAAAAATTAAGCTACAATATTGTTGCTCTCTCGGGAATGATTTTGAAGAATGTTGATGGAAGAAAGAAAAAAGGGCAATACCATTGTTACATGGTATGAGACATCGAAAATAGAATGTGAAAGGGAGATACCTTTGCCCAGATAACAGGAGGACAAATCGTGAGGTTCCTTTACTGTTCAATTTGAAACTGATGAGGATGCTGCGAGAGAGAGAGAGAGATGCTCCGATGAACATCAGTTCAAATGGCATGCATTTATTTACTCATTCTATGGCTCACGCATAATTTGAATTTTCAGCACGTAGATTTTCATCTTATTTGCATATGATTTACTTCATTGATACACCCGGTGAGAAATTTTTGCAGATAAAAGAAAGTTTTCGGTGTAATACTAGTTTCTGCAACAAATGGGGGTAAAAATGGGTATCCCCTTTGCATTTTTTGGGAAATGTGATAGGACAATTGACAAAAATTGAGGTATCTTTAATTTTAGGGTGGAGTTCTCATTCATTATGACAGGAAAATGCATTTTTGTCAATTGAAGTTGAAGAAATTGATCTCAAATTTTCAGCGACGCTAACTGATGTGCATTCAATGCTAATTCAATTGACAAATTTAGCATGACTTACTTTGTCATCAAGTTCTTATGAAACTTGAAATTAGATTCAAAATTTTCTCAGTAAAGAGAGTCAACGAAATGGCTAAACCAACTGATGAAAAATCTAATTAATAGATAGAATAACTCGAAAATTTAATTTTTGATCGAAGATAATCATTCATTAAACTGGTATCCCAAAATTTGTTAGGTATCATGTCTCTCCTTCGCCAAGAATGATCAAGAAGAAGAACTTCTCCTTCTCAGCCTACCTAGGCCAATGCAAGATCTTAGTATATATTCGGATCGCAAAAATTAAGAAAAAGTCAGAAAGATCGGTGAATATTGAAAAATCTTATTCTCTCATTTCCTTGGATACCATGAATAAAGCACTGTAATCACTGCATGAATACATTAGTATAGTCATAATATACATGCACCACTCTGGGTATCCGTGAGGATAAATTTTAGTTTCATCATTAAAATTAGTCATCTGGGTATCCTATACAGAAAAATTTCAAGGTGTCTCATACTGGGTATCTCAAATTAGCTATCTCAAATTGGGTATCCTGAAGGACATTCTCTAGCAAGAATTTCGATTGGGATACCCATTTTCTTATCTTATCTCTCATTTTTCCAAATTTTTATCACGCTGATGATTTGAAAAAATTCCTTATCTTTCTGCATGAAAATTGGCAATAAATGACAGAAAACCTGTCATTTTTTTGGAGCAAATTGCAATAGTTTTCTGCCATAGCTTAATCCTCGAAAAATGCGCAGATCTGCATTTTTTCTGCAAATTTTTCTCACCGGGCAACAAAATCGACCATGATTGGTCTGACTTGTACACTTAAGCATCGCCATTCATTGCCAATCCATAGAAGTTAATTCAATTCTTACAAGGCAAAAGTAGACTGAATGTGGTGAGTGAGAAAAAGAAAATTCTTGGAAAGAAATAAAATTAATTTTTCGAATGAATGGATGGAAAAATTATTTATCTCTCTCTCTCTCTCTCTCTCTCTCAGTTGAGCCGAATGAAGTGGAAGTAAAAAGGACACAAAAAATATATCTTTTTCCTTCCTCCTCTTTTCTTCTCTACCAAATTCTCTATGCTGAGCCATGAAATACACTTCCGAATTCGAATTGTATCAAGTTCTGTATGGATGGCAATACTCTCAGGGCTTCTTCTAAGGATGAGGATTTATCTTGTTGTTCCAATTTATCTATTGGCTCATCACACGCCAATCAGCATTCTCAGCTAGATACATTTTTTTTATATATATATGTCATCTATTTTATTTGGCCATAGCCGAAAAAAGAGGAGAAGATGATCCGCCAATGAAGCCTCTGAATAGAAGATAATTTTGACAGTCCATAAGCTTCAGACGATGGAATGGTCCATAGAGTTGATGTGATACGATGGAAGAGAGACTCTCTCTCTCTCTCTCTCTCTCTCTCTCTCTATTGGGGAAGATAAACTGGCAAGAGTAAGTAAAAATAAGATGGACTGGGAAAGAAGAGGATGCTGGAAGACGCTGGAGTAAGGAGAAGAAGAAGCAATCGTTTCTTCTACTCTGTTTCGCTTGAAGCTGAGGCCACTTTATCATCTCATGATATATTGACTTGAGACTTTGGTATGAAGTATTGAGATGTATTTTTTCAACCATCAAACCCTGTGTGTATAGTGTACTGGTGAACATCTCCTCTGTGGTTCCTATCTTCTCTTCTTTCCCGACTTTCTCGACTTTGACTTGCACTTTTCACCACCAGTATCAGTTTTTTTCTCTCTCTTCAATAGCTCTCTTTTCGGTCCCTTCTGGGTCCCTTCTTGCTATCGATATGCTTCTCACCGAAACGATATTTTGACGGTATCTCTTGTGTCGATGAACAGTTTTTTGCCCCTAAAATATTGCGCATTCCTCAGCGTTTTATTTGACCGGAATTTCATTGAAAATTTCATGAATGAATTTTTCCAAAACTCAGCAAAAATATGTGTGAAGAATATGAACGTAAAAAAATAACGCATACACACAATCGAATAATAGAATGAAGAACACTAATAAGCATTTTTTTCTCACCTTTTACTATCTGGTTCAATATGAGAGGAGATATGACAAAAGCAATAAAGCTTAACCCAATCTTTTCATCTCTCTTTTCCTTTTTCATCTGGAATAAACATATTTCTCTCTCTCTCTCTCTCTCTCTCTCTGGATTTTGGGGTATGATAGTGAAAGATGATGAGAAAAAAGGTGGAAAAGATTGATTTTTTATGGCTTTCATGTTGACTGTAGAGGGAACAATGTTCGAGGTGAGAGGAAGAGAGAAGAAATCTAACTGAGTTGGCAAGAAAAGTGAGGTGTTTGATTGTACTTGACCAGAACATTTATCATGAATCATGTCATCATCAGCTAAAACAGAGAGAATGTGTGTGTTGCTCAATATTCGACTTGAGGTGTTTCATGTTTTAGGATCTGGATGTGGGCAGATTGTACCTCAGATTGTCCGAAATACATTTGACATCAGCAATGGAAGCCATTCAAATGGACTTTTACGAGATCATATCGACATTCTGAAATAATTCTCTATGTGTGTGTGTGATAAGAAGTGGATCCAATGGGAAAAGTCTCATGAATATATCCTCTTGTGGACCTCAGATTTTATCTGATCTTTCATATAACTTCTTGGGTCTTCATGATAAGTTCACTTTCCACGATTTATTGGATAAGAGAAGGGGGAAAGATAAGGAGAGAGAGAATTTGTTTCATCCTAAAACATGGAAGTAGATCAGTAGATATACGCTATCTTGAGATCATACCCAAAGAGATTTCAAACCCAAAGTTCTTAGCACAGATATACAGCTACAGCTTCAATGCTCATGTGGATTGAAAAATGGATTCCTTCTCTTTTGAAGAGTACATTTCAAAGGGAATGTTGAGTCACTCGATTCAAGCATTTCTTTGCCTGTTGAAAAAATTCAACTGCAAAGCAAGTGAATTGTTTTCTCAGTTACCAATTTAGTGGAACTTTGAAACCACATTTAAATGATGTAGAATAATTCTTTCCATCTCTCTTGAACACACTCCAATATTGCCTGAAGGTGATATTTTTATGCTACTTTTTTCCATTATCTTTCTGGAATACATTTATATATATTTTTTCCTCTCTTTCTCTCCATGAGTACCAGATAAATTAGCATATCTAGAGAACTTGTAAATTACATGGCCTCATGCAGAGAGATGAATAATTTTTCTGATCGATATAACTGTGCATTCTGGGAAAGAGAGAGAATTTTATTTTGATGAAATAGCTCAACAACCAAAAGGAGAAGGAATCCGAAATCAAATGGACTCGCATTATCGATTGACGAATGATATTCAGCATGAGCTTGTTTTATTTCTTTTCCAATTGAATTTTTCACCCACACATTTATATACATAAATGATCAAGCATTTATGGCTTCCCGAAATTGAACGTGAAAAAATATAATCAACCGAAAGTTTTATTCTCACACACACACACACCATGAATAAGGTATATGCATGTGTATATGTATTTAATGTTGCTCATGTTAAAATTACAAGATCCTTGAATAGTGATGAAAAATTGGTGATTTTCACGCGAACATGTCCCAATATATGATGAGTGAATCCCGAATTCAAGAGTCAAGAACAGTCGCCAGTGATGCGTTGTCATTCATGACTACTGTACTGTACTTGTTATCCTCTCCTCCCGCCACCCACAAGCAGTTTTCACAGCTCTCATCTCGAACAATTTTCTCTCTCTCTCTCTCTCTCTCTCTTCCCATCTGGAAGCTGTCAATTCATTGGATCATCATTCTCTCCTCTACTTTGGGGCATCAAAAGTGGGCAAGCCATCACCCACTTCGGGTTGATGTCTATTCTCTTTTTCCCTTCTACCACCGCCAACACTTGGGATTCAAGTGGCAGTACACACACACATACATTCCCATCTGATGGCCCACCTCGGATCTCTCGCTCACTGGCAATAGCCTTTGGTGGGTGTCAAAAAGTGGGTGGCTTCAGTTGGATGAGCTCGCTGAAAATTGATGTTCAGTAACTGAAAAAGGAAGAGGATGAAGAGAACACAGAGAAAAGCATACAGGCAGAAGATGAGGCTGAGTGAGCATCCAAATTGAGAGAGTGAAAGAGAGAGAGAGAGAGAGAGAGAGAGAGAGAGAGAGCTGGAATAGATAAGTAATCAGATGAGATAAAATGAAATCGATTTGACATTGTTTTGAGTGCGAATAAGGACTCAAAAGCTACTTCCGTTCATGATTACAGCTTTCCATCTTCCTCTGAGCTCATCTTCTTTGCCTTCATCTCAAATGCTAGGGGAAAAGTTGCATTAATCAGCTACCCAAAAGAGAGAGAAGCTTGTAAGACATAATTTTTCCTAGAATTGAGCTTGTTTTCTCTCTCTCTCTCTCTCTCTCTCTCTCTCTTTCTTTCTTTCTTTTTTTCTTTCTCTTCCTCTTTGCCATGTGTTGCCTCACAAATCCGACAATCTTAGAGAGAGATCTATGATTGCTGTGGATCGCTGGCTTTGGATGGGATCTGTTCAACTCGTTAAGGTTACTCTCTATTGACTAGTAGCCTGTTGAAAGTAACCATAGCCATTTCTTTCTAGAGACTGATACAGTATATATATATATGAAGTGATGTGATTTACTTAAGCTATCTTGATGTCCATCCACAGAAAATTTTATACTGTTACAGAGGAAGAAGAAAGTTTCTTTTTAACTCTCCTTCAATCCATTTCCATCGAATCAAGTCATCACTTCAATTTTCCCATAGGTCTTCTTCATCAGAAGATTCTCTGTATCTAAATCAGCATCACAATTTATCGTATAAATAGCTTGTATGAGTGTTGTATTTTCATCAGCAGTAGAAGTGGGATATGTATGGGTACAGAAAAACATATATACATGTATTTGCTTGGATTCAAGGTTTGATGAAAAAAGAAGAACTGATAAAAAAAGTCTATTCTCGCTCTTTCCACGAGTTGATGAGCTTGTATGGAAAAAGCTTACTGAAATTCCGGAAGCTTGGTTCATAAAAAGCCATATTTCAATGTTTGGAAAAATTTCGAGATAGAAGTAGAGAATGATTTAGTATAAATGGATGAATAGGATGAAATTGAATGAAACTTTATGCCTTCTCAACTTTTTACACTGTTTTTCCAATTGATTGTGTAGAGTCAAATACATACACCATATGTATGTACATATTCACACCATACCTGCAGTTGAAATATTTGCGTATACACCTAGGCATTCGGGATTCAGCGAATATTTTCACATCTATTCTATTCTTTCTCCATTCCAAAGCTTGAGCTCATTCCCAGAATAAATAGTCGATTACGAACGATATATCCATGTGTGAAAAGAGAATGGGAATACATTCAGATAAATGATGATGCAATAAGTCTTCTCTTGATGAAAAGAGAGAAGAGATAGAGTAGCGAAAGGAGTAAGAGAAAGTGAGAAGTTTGCTTTACGAAAATTCATTGGATACAGTTTACTGTTATGGGATAGGAATGAAAAAGAGAATAGAATATATCCATAGGGTGAAGAGAGAGAGAGAGAGAGAGAGAGAGAGAGAGAGAGAGAGAGAAGAAAGAGGAGGAGAAGAGAGATGAAGAGCAAAAGTGATGCGGATTCTTAGAGTATTCTTGGTGAGTGATTGAAATTCGGGTGTAATTGCATTTTCTTCCCTACTATCCAATTAACCTTACATGTGAATGTGTTTAGTTACTCAAACCCATGGACAGACACATATATACAGAGGAAATTACTGAGAGGGGGAGAAAGAGAGAGAGAGCAAGAGACTTGAGATAGTTTTTGGTGGAACCCATCTACCATACTGTACCATACTGTACAACTTTGACAAGTATCCACTTAATCCATTGTCAAGGAATGAGGTAGTGAATTTCAAATAGCCTAAGAGTTCAGCTTTTTGCTAGTGAACAATCTAATCTCCTTATTCATTCCGGATGGACGCATGATAGCAGTTGTAAAAGTAATTCGAGAAAGCTAATTCTGATTCCAATGAGAAAGAGAGAGAGAAAAAAATTGTTACGATAGTTCCAAAAGTCAATGTTAGAGAGAGAGAGAGAGAGAGAGAGAGAGAGAGAGAGAGAGAGAGAGAGAGAGATAATGCATGATTGGCTGGAAAAATCATTCCTCTCTACAGTATCATTTTCTCATCAAGTCTTGTTCAGCAATTGTCCTGAAGAATGTACGATAGAACTTCCTCTCCCTCTCTGATGGAAATCGAATTTTCGATTGTGATTTCTTTGGAAATGAAAGTGTACATGAACATATGTACAATCTATTGTGTGTGTGTGTGTATTGTGTAATGCAACTGATACTGATCCGAATCAATTGGATTGCAACAGGAAACGTTTTTTTTCTTCCCTTCTTCTGTTCACTTCAATATACATACATATATTCGCATCATGTGAATACAAAGTTCTGGACGAAAAGTTTTATACGATCTCATCTCCCTAGGTGCATGGTTAATGATCCGTTTGTCTGAGACCATATTAAATGGCCTTATCTGATGGTCAACGTAATTCATGTGCACATTTCGAAAAAGGCTATCCAGCGAAGCATCGGAAGAATCACTCTTTTACCAATAATATAAAAGAGAGGTTATTGTAGTGGTGGAAAGAGGGGTTAGATGGGGGTTGGATGGGGTGGTAGTGGATAGGAAAGAATTGAGAAAGAAAGAGAAAGAGAGACAGAGGAAAGAGGGTGGTAAAAGAATGCGCTCGGCTGGTGATGGGACAGAATTCTCCGGATTCCCTATCCCCTGAGAGATCCTTTTCACGATTGCATGAGGGAATAAAAATCGAACCGATAGACTGGCAAAATGAGATGCCCACAGGAGAGAGAGAGAGAGAGAGAGAGAGAGAGAGAGAGAGAGAGAGAGAGAGAGAGATGGATTCCTCATTATGGCTATATTTCCACCTCTCAAGGCTCATTTAATATTTTTATGCTTGTTTTTTTTGGTCTACTACATGCCTTTCTGTTCCAGCTTGGAATTTTGTATATTGTATTCTACACTAATTTTTTCGTTCCATGCTTCATGGAATCTTTATTCTCTCTTCTTCTCATCATGATGAAGTTTATTGTAGACAGTCTTATTTAGTGAGCTATTTTCACTTCCATTCATACACTACACATATGCATATACCATGAGTACTTATCGGAAGTTATTCCCATTCTATCATGAAACCATGTCACATGTTCAATTTTATTCGTTTTGGGGGAAATGGTGGAGAGGTCCAATTGGAATGAATTTTTATGACTTTCAACATTGCGAATGAGTATTTTTTATGAACAGAATAACGGTTTCACCTTTCAATATCTTATCCATTCAATCTTATCTTTCCCCTGATTTACGAGACATGGAGAACATAAAAACCAAGGATGAGTGAATAAAATGTAGAGGCAAAAATTCTCATTTATAGCCAAATATATATATCTTATTAGATCTTTGCCATAATTTGAAAAAATAATGCTACTAATTTTTCAAACTTAATCGAATCGAGTTCTTTTTTCCACTTAAATTTCTCTCTCTCGCTCTCTAATTGCTCTTCTCTGTCAATTATAAGCTCAAAATGTTCCACACATACACTATTGTGTGTGTGTGTGAATGTATGCCTGTGTGTGAGTTATCTGTACTTGAAACTGATGAGGACACTCAATGGTGATGATCATGATCATACCAGTATCATTATTGAAATGATGGCAAAAGTTGTATCAAAATGTTTTCAAAATGAATAGCATCAGTCACTATGGTGGTTCCAATCGTTTGCTTCTGTTTTTGATTCTCTCTCTTTCTTTCTTTCTCTTTCCCTCTCTTGTATCGGAAGATTCTATTCTCTTTCCTCTTTTACCAGCATCCAGAAGCCTGAGGAGATGTACATGATCATTCCGATTGCATCGTTTTTGGCTAGAGGAATGAGCTGAACTCTTTAAACGATGATCTTTATGCTCTTCTTCAATGAGTGAACATCCATTTCCTTTTGTATTGGCGAAAAAATCTTCTCTCATTGTTCTTTGAACTTTTATTTCTTTTTCACTCTCCTCTCTCTCTTTCTCTTTTCCCTTCAAATTCGATCAGAATAACTGGAATCAGTCTTAATTCCATTTTATTCTATCAGAGTGGCCATTTTCTCCATCATTCACCAAAAATCACAGTTTACCAAGTTTACACACACATATATATATATATACTGGCATGAGGGCTTCCTAAATGATTTCACATCCTTTTCTCCATCACCAAGTGTTCAATAGATTCTAAATGACAGAGAGAAAGAGAGAGAGAGAAAGAAAATTCTGAAAGAATTTTGTTGAAGAAAAAGAAGAAGCTTCCTCTGGATAACTGTAAATACTGTGTGCTCTTGTTGTGGAGTCCAGAAAAAAATAGTCTCACATAATCGCTTCTATTCGATTTTAAAGGATTTCCATTCATTTTGATGATGGTCAGTGTGTCCACTGTTGGGTATTGGTGCGGGATATATACTTTTTTGACGTTGATTACCATCATTTCCTTGGGCAAAGTGGATTCATTCAAACTTTGTCCCAAATATCACATCTCGTTGTGACACTATTGAAGATGCTGTCCACTTGAATGATTGCTTCCAAGTGTGTTGCCACACGATTTGAGGCAACAAATCGATTGAGCGGGTAAAATTTCATTACTTTTGATCCAAAAAATCTAGCACACACATACAGCTCTGAGATTCTTTTCATCTTTTCTACACACAGTTGATCAAATGTTTCCACCAATAGAATTGAATATCCTGACCATATGGGCTTGATTGTCTTGATTGTAAATACGGTAGATATTATGTTGGTCAAGATACTGAATTTTTAGACTGTTGAATAAGATGCTGATAATGATAACAATTTAAGAGACGATTCAAGAGGAGAGGAAAAAAATTCTCCTGATGGACTGATCCCATTGGAATGTGTCCGTCTAGTAGATAGTAGAAAAAAAGGCCAGATAGAACACAAAATGCTAAGATCAACCAAGCAAAATGAACATGATTTGTTCTCATAGACATACACACACAGACACATAAAATATCCAGAAAATGGAATCATGGCCAGTTCTCTTGAATATTGTTCACCATTTGTTTCCGTTTCATCAATTTTGTCGAACTTACTGTGTTGGAGAGAGAGCGTGATTCAAACAAGTAAATAGCATTACTGTCTAATGGCTCGAACAAATTTGAGTCCAAATGATGAGGAGAAGAGGAAGAGAGATGAGGAAGGAGGAGAAAGATGCTGCAACAACATCAACGGCTGGATGTGGCCCGTTATATAAGTGGCCTTTGCACAATGTTGGCATCTCAATAAGTCAGTGATTCAGATCATCATCTCCATGATCATGTAACATCGAGCACTCACAGCATGCTAGAAAATTGTGAGTCATCATGAAAAACGATTAGTAGCCGAATTAATGTGTGTATGTGTGTATGTGTGTTCTTGAGATAGAATATAATAGAATTGAAATGACATGGAACATTTGATCAAGTGTGTTTAGTTTTTGACGGAATATATGATCATTTTCAGTGACATTAGTGCTGAGAATGTTCAAGCAGCACTTTTGATTATTTCATTTGACTCGCAATAAAATTTTATGATAAAAGCTTTTCTTCATAAGAAACGATGACAATTGTTTTTTCTCAGCCCATGGATCAGTGTGTTTCTCTTTTTGTTTCAGATTTCTTGGAAATTTTCGGGTTTATTGTCCCATGAATACAGTTTCAGGCATTTCCAAGAATTCTCAGAAAATCAAACTCTCATGATCCCAGGGTTTTATGCCATGACTTTGATGCTAACGGAAGTCTTTGCTTTCGAATGGAGAAAGGCTTGAAACTTGTAGAAATGATTCTTTGATTTTCAATTGTAATCAACAAGAACAGAATGAATCATTCAAAATGACAATCAAATAGCTTAATCGAGCATAAATTATGCACAAAAAAGAGACCAAAAAGCAGACAAAAAAGTTAAGTGAAAAGATAATGCTTTGTGTTGAGATGATGTTGATTTTGGTTTGAAAATAAGAAAAGAATGGATAAAAAATGCAAATTAATAGTGAATCAAATCATTGTTCCAGTCACTTTAAATTGAGTAATAGAAAAAGTTTCAACATGATGATGATGGAAGCCCGAATTCTCTTGTGTGGGCAATGTGTAAATTATGTTATCATGCCTTGTATCTATTCGTTTTTTAAACGCTTTCGTCTTTTCATTTTGAAACTATCGAAGAAGAGAGAAAAAAAGTTCAAGAAAAAGAAAACTTGGGCCAAAACATTCTCTTCTTCTTCCAACATCAACAACAAGATGATAATGGTAATGATAATGATGACACGATGTCTTGTAGCATCAATCATATTCATTATTTCATCTTAGATCAGTGTTAAATGGAATAGAGAGAGAGAGAGAGAGAGAGAGAGAGAGAGAGAGAGAGAGAGAGAGAGTGAAAAAAACTATGCAAGAAACTTAGTGATATTGTTATTATTTAGACATCTTTAAGAATCATTTTTCTCTTTAGTGTTTCATATCTTCATATGAACACACGCATGCAAATTAAGAGCTTGTGAATATTGTGAGTGGTAAGTAACGGTAAATACAGAGAGCAAAGAATCGTTTGCATTGAAAATTTAGCAAGCTCAACAATTACCGTTATTCTTGAACATCTATTTATTCGTTAAAATTCTATTCAAATGAGATTAAAAAAGCTATACAAAGATTGTGATCCTCATTAAACTATCCATTCAACTTTAATACACACACACACATTCAGAATATTGTTCACTTTATTGTCCCATTGATTGGGAAGAATATCATCATCAGTAACATGCAACATCCTCATCATGATGATCCCAAGCTTTTACCGAATGAGGAATCAAGTGAACACACAACATTCAATGAGAATGATGCTTCTCATCTGATGAACTTTGTTCAGCAACATTTAGCTTTTAAATCTTTTCACTCTCTCTCTCTTCTTCTCTATTGAAGTTCCAAATTATTGAACACGACATGCGAGATCCATTTGAATAGAAACACTTTACACTGATCACTCCATGTGTAACCTCATCATGTGTATAATATACATAACATATATTATTGCAACGAAGAGAGGAAGAGAGAGAGCTTTTGGAAGTTAATTTTTGGAACGATCATTCCGTTCATGGAGTAGAAATTTTCTTGCACCAGATAATTCTTAGAATCGAAAGTCTCTTTCTCTGTTCTCATTCTATTAGTCTCTTTTATACAAGCTTTATCACCAAAAAATATTCTCTCTGTTGAAGAAACCCCAAGTTCTGATAGTGACAGTAATGGTGATGAGAGCAATAACGTGGAATGAGAATACTGGAATTCTGATAGGCACATGGTGTATAAGATGAAAGAGGGAGAGAGAGAGAGAGGTGAAGGAGGAAAAAGATGGAAAGATGCTGAGAAAATGAGAAAAGAATAAAGAAGAAGACTATAAATGATGATGATGGTGATAATAAAAAAACTTTTGAATGATAATTAAAACGATTGCTTTTAGCGGGACATTAAGCGTAAACATTTGTCAATTATATTGTGCAAAGTAATATACATGTATACACTCATACACGCATACATGTATATATTCAAGAAGTTTACTCATGAGATGGGAACAAGTTAAGATGCAGCCAATGGAATAGTCAAGTGTAATTGAATGGAAAGATGCTGCGAGGGATGTCTGATGATGGGAAACAGGATGAGACTGATGGGTTATGGAGTGGAAGATGGAATAAAGGGGGCAAAAGCAGAGAGGAAGAGAAGAGAAAAGGGGAGAGAGAGAGAGAAATAAAGAGAATACAAGTGGGTTAGAAGCGGGAAAATTACGAAGAGAAAGTGAAAGAGAAGAGGATTGACTTGAGAGGATGAAAGATGAAGATAAGGATGAAAGAGGAGAAAAAGCTAAAGAGAGAAAGACGTAAAGAGATGATGACAGTAACCGAATTAAAATAAGATCCAATCCAATCTTGTGGCCATTTCTTTCACGATCATCACATAAGAAGTGGAGGTGAATTATAGACAAAGAAATTGATGATTGAACAGCATACTGTAGTACACATTCAGATAGAATAACTTTTACTGTTATGCTGGGCTGTGTAACGCATCTTTTCCGCTTCCTATTCACATTTTTTTTGCGCTCTCCATACTCAATCGATATGTTTGATGATATCAATACATAACTTGAGATTCCGATGGCTTACATCAGATGAGCATGTATGCATGTATCATGGATATATACACCAGTATAAATACAGAGGCTATTTCTTCTCTCTCTCTCTCTCTCTCTCTTGCTGAGATGCTCGATGAGAGGAGAAAAAATGATTGCAAATAGTAATGATATTCTTACGATTATGAATGCAATCATTGCTTGAGCCGTTTTATTCCATCTTTACTTTACCCTTATACTCGTATATATATATGTATGTGTTCACCAATATTCCATCTCTTTCGATGCTATACACTTTCGAAAGAATCTCATCCACATTGGATGAGATGGAAAATGTACAAAAAGCCCGAGAGATGAAGTCTCATAGAGAAGTGATATGAGAAAAAAGAAGAAGATGAAGAAGACCAAGAAAAAGATGAAGAAATACATGTTAGAAAGATGATCAAAAGTGTGTGTATACAGTCAAATGTGTCCCCTGTATGTGTGTACACATACACTAGTGGATAAGAGAGAGAGGACCTTAAGAGGCTTGAGAGAGATATGTGTGTGTGATAAGATGGAATAGAAATAAAGATGTGTACCAAGTGGATGATGATGATATATATACATTGGAGAGATGATGCTGGGGATTGAAGATGTGGATGAGGAGAAGAGAAAGAAGAAAAGTGAGAGAGAAAGAGAGAGAGAGAGAGAGAGAGAGAGAGAGAGAGAATCGAGCGACTTGAGGAATAGAGAAAGATCTGATGAAGAGTTCTGAAGAAAATGGATAAAATGCAGTATATATATATGAGTATAAGTATGAGTGTATGTGAGAGAGAGAATTAAGAATTAAGGATAAGAAGGTGAGAATAAGATGAATTGTTGGCCTAGAAGATGTGAGAATTGAGAAGAGACGAAAGAGAATAGAGAGATGAATGTCGGGACCTTCCAGTGGATGGAAGAATCCTCATAACACTTGTGTGAATAATATCAAGTGTAGATAAATATACACTGGTAGATGAATAGCTTCAAGTGTAACACTTTTTCATCTACAGTTGTGATGCGTTTATGTCTTTTTTTTGCTCTTTTTCTTTTGATAACATTTTTGTGTATTCCCATGTATAAAAATGTATGAGGATAGATTATTTGACTTGCGTGATCCATGGTCAGCCAAAAATTAAGTAGGCGGAAGTGGAATGAGGAGAGGAAGAAGGAGGAAGAAAGAGGAATGAAAGAGAGAGAAACGAAAAAGAAAGGTAGAGAAAGAAAAATTGATGAAAGAAGGTATCAAAATCATGAATGATGATGGCCAAATATGTCACTATTAATAACAATGGGTTTTCATGTATGTATGGGTCGAAAGTGGAAGGTATAATTAATTTTGATGGTGCACAGATTATTGATTATTATTATTACCTACATAACGGTATATGTGTATATTCATAATTTGGAGGAGTTTTCTCTATTAAGCTTCCTATTTCATTTTCTCTTTATATGATCGATGATATGCAATTTTGTCACTAACATTGAAAGTTATAATTTTTAGCTAAATTAATCATTGATACCTTAATTTGTATGCTTCTTGATCACTTTTTTCTCATACATGTACCTTTTTTTCTCTCTTTCTCTTACTTGAACCAGAAGTTTGCCGAAGTAAAAGCGAATTGGCCATAAAAAAGTTAACGGTTCCGGAAATGATTGAAAATGGTACCACGGATAGTATTGTTTTAGATTGTGATTATTGTTTTGATACACGAGATCCACGGCTAGTTGTTAAATGGTTCCTTGACAATGATCCGGAGCCAATATACCAATGGATCCCCGAGATTGATTCACGATTTGCATCGAGTCGTTTTGAGAATCGAATAAGTATGGACTTCTCAGTTGATCCATCCAATCGTCGAACTCGATATCGAGCAATTAAAATTATTAAGCCAACAATCGAATTGAGTGGAGAATATTCATGTAATGTTCTCTCATCTGACAATGAAGTATCAAGAAAAGCTCGCCTCATAATATATGGTAAGTGAGATGAATTATGGCTATACTTGAGTCTTTGAACAATTTAGATGAATCAATTCATCAATTAAGATCCAATTATAGCTGTTTTTTGATTCAAAAGCTTTGAAAAATTGTACTTTTTGGTGTTATATGATTATTTTGAGCATTTTAAGATCTCAAATCTCAATTATATCCATTGCAGCACCACCAAAATCAATTAATTTTAATTACACAAGAGAAACAAAAGAGATGACTTCAGCATTACGAAAAACTCGAGGCGAATCGAAAGATGATTCTAATGGTGGAATGGATGATATTGGGGATGGAATCGTTAATACAAGCCCTATGGCCACTAGTAATTTACTTCGATGTGATACCATGAACGTGTATCCACGGCCCGAAGTGACCATATATCGAATTAGTGATGATAAAGGTACTGATCCCAGTCCATTGCCAGTGGTGGATACTAGGGAAGAGAGAACACCGGAGGGTGCTTATAATGTTCGAACGATTAGTTCGATAAATAATGAAGAATTGGTTCGAAAATTTGGTCATAAGCCGTCCATCTTTGAATGCCTTGTTATTCTTCATCTGCCTCATGATAGGAAAGTTTTGAGGCGAAAAAAGCTCATACATCATCCACGTAAGTGCATCAGTTTCGTCTAATTAATATTTATAAACACAAATACCATTTTTTATTACATTTTCTTCATTAGTTTTTGACTTTTTTCACAGTCATAATGAACACATTAACCTTTTGAGCATTTTTGTCTCAATTTTGAGTATCAAAACGCAAGAATAGTGCAGTTTTGATGTTCATTTATCATTTTGTCAGAAAGAATAGAGAGAAGGTCGAACATATTTCAGAGTTTTCGAAGTTGTAATTGTGTTCTAGTAGAACTGATGTTGCTTGTCTAGTTGCTTGTCTAACGAATTAGTTTTCTTTTTTCAATCTATTTCAGCTGTGAAAGCAAAGCAAATAAGTCGTTCTAATGGTGATATTCTCAGAATTAATACACTTTCGATCATCTTAATAATTGTTTTAACATCGACATCATCTTACTTAACGTGGCCATGTACAATATTGAAGCTGATCATAACGTGCTTAAGTGTTCTAATTAATGGTTTGCTTTTGAGGCTAAATTTTCAAGGTTTACGTGAAAGATGGAAGAAATCGATGAGAATGCCAACAAAAGTGGACTTTTTATGGAGAAATTCGCTTCCTGAATGCTTGAAATAAGCTCAATCTACAAGGATTTCCATGATGAAGTTCATTTTTGGAAAGTGTATATACTTTCCAACCCCGAGATACAAGGTACTAATTAGTCGACAAAAGAGTAATTTTTTCATCCTCATCACAATGCTTAATCACGATCATTGCCAGCCGAAACCATCCAATAGTGGAGAAAAATTTTAGTACGCAAAGATGCCTTTTACAGATCACACATGTTTTCATGGGAAGAAAAGAAAATAAGATCCACTAACAATCGAAAAAAAAGAATTAAGTTTCAAGCAAAACAATTTGTGGAACACTACCAAGTACTATTTGATCAATAGATTCTTTTTTTGTACAGTTAATTGCTTCTCTCTCTTTGTACATTGCAATCAGTTTTTTTCTAAGAAAAAATTATTATTAAATAAAAATTGTATCAATCAATCGTTTCGATTATCCATTTATTTATGACTAAAGAGTTAAATGCTGAAGGGAATACAGATTATTCTCAAATTTTGAGAAGAATGTACATAGCTTCTTCACTTCCTCCAGTTTTCCAATGGAGAAAGAATACCTATTTTTTATTCTACTGAATTCAGGGCTCCTGCTGAGATCAAATATCCGAAAGTAAACAGAGGCCCATGAATTGGATGGAGGGAAAATGGATTTTTGAGGCTACATCACTTTTGGTCTCTCTCTTTTTGCTTCATGACTGATGATCATCTCTGGTGTGTATACCTTACGGTGTAATGGGTTTTTGTGTGAAGTGAATAATGGTCAAGATTAGAGTTAGTTTAAGTGATGACAAAACAGCAAATCATTTCCGATTTTGACCACAATAAACTTTCATCGTTTGCATTATGATTAATGGTGTGTCCATAGACAGGAGCAGACATTTTGATACTTTTTCATGGGATTCCATGAGGTTTGATCGCTTAAGTCCCATTTTGTGGGTAAATTCTGTGAATCAAAGGTTAAAAAGCATATTTTCTGGATGCTCTGGTCAATTTTTGAGCTTTTTGCACCTCAATGAATCGTCATCGATCATTTTTTTCTATTAAAAAATTCAGAATTTCTGACCAGAATTTCTGACACTATTTCGGGTTTAAAAGAGCGTAAACGTTCTGATTTCTATGATTTTTGAGATGCTTTTTCCAAGTTCAATCCCTCATGAAATAATTTTCGGGAACAAAAATTGACTGAGCTATTGTGAAAATACCGTTTATAATACCAGATATGGTATTATATGATATGATGTTCAAAATCCCCGAAGATAGTGTATCCAAAACGGATGTGTCATCAGATAAGATAATAGCTTATCGCTCTCTAACTTTCGAGTCAAAATATCTATTCTATCTGGAAAACTTCTCCAAATGCAATGATCAATTTTCCTTCTCTTATCTATTTGTACCAATTTTATCATGAAAAAACATATCAGATACTGAAAAGTTCTGGCAGACGAGTAGAGAAGTTCGATATTTAATCACTTTTACAGACGGATGATCATTGATGAAACAACTATTGCCATCTTCCGTAAAGTAACGGTAAAAGTGAAACTGGGTCAAAGTTTAAGGTGAATATGCTGAGATGTCGCTGCCTGGATCGGTTCAATGAACGCTGAGTCGAAAAAACCGAATACTATGGTTCTATAGATCATGTTCAGAACTTCGAACTCATAGATATATACTATGTGTGTGTGAGAGAGATAGAGAGCGATTCTTGGCCAATCGAAATTTTCAATGTTCCATTGCACCCACTCGTAACTGTGGATGAGGATGCTGAGTATGTGAAAGAGAGAGAAAAAGAAAGAGACAGAGTGAGAAAAAAGAGATGAGATGCTGTCGACATGTGAAACACCATCGAATATGACGAAGTTGACAAAGATTGTTTGTTCATGATCATTATCATATAGAGTCGAAGGATCGGTCTCTGTATACTGGTGAACGGATTTTTTGGGTAGTGATTTTCCCAAAAATATTAGTGTTTCTTTCATCACCATCACCATCAACGTTTTATTTGTATCATGAGATGAATGGAAAAGTTATATCAAATCAGCAATGAGTAGTGGACGAGCTAGTACGCGAAAGCAAACTTCACGCAATAAAGGCCAAAATGGTAGTGAAAGATCGGAAGAGGTAACTTCGACCACAATTATTCTTCCCGCCGAAAATGTTAACGGTACCGAGACCAGTGTAACTTTGGCTCAAGTGGCAACCACCAATACGGTTGATCCAATACTCAAGGAAGTGGCAATCATCGATAATAGTAATATTATCAGTTATAATAATAATAATAATAATAGTATTAATAATATCAATAATAATAGTAGTGGTGTGGTTGTGATTGCGGCAGAGGTTGTTCCAACATCAGTGTCCAATGGTATTGGAACGGCAATCACGGTGATAAAGGCCGGTTCGGATGTTGTGAAAGCAACAAAATCTACCGGAAATCGGCCAAAGCCGACATCAGTGGTGATCAATTCAGCGAGTATTATCAATTCTGGTGATATAAAACCAGGGACCAGTGGTTTAATTAATGTTGGTGAGTAGATGCAAGCTATTCCTTCATCTTGAAAGCAGTATATTCTATTCCATTGTTGCAAAATTCCATCATGTTATGTTCAATGCTATGCGTATTTCCATCTTGTGCTGATGTGCATATTTACATACACACTGTGTTAAGCTTAAAATTTGTGTGCATTTCGAATACGGTACGTTTTTCCATGGTAATAATGAACTCAAGTGAGTTCACGCACATGATTGAGATTCCGAAAAGAAGCGGAAAAATCTCGACAATCCTACAGCCCTAGGAATATTCCATCATCCCTGAACATATATACTCTTGCCTAGGAGAATATTCTATTCTCCCAGTGAAAGGTCATTGAACTCCTACTCCCTCTCTTTTTCTCTCTCTTTCTCTATCTGAGGTTTCCACTATACTCTAGTATCGGTCGATAATTTCGATCCTTTCTCTTTCAACTCTCTTTAGATAGAATATTCTCTCTCTCTCTCTCTCTCTCTCTCTCTCTCTCTCTCTCTCTCTCTTTCTCTTTAACGTCATCACTTGCAATCCCTTCAATACCTTTTCCTCGAGTGAGGTCTTCATGGATCCAAATTTTGATGCCCTACTTTTCTCTAGCGTCACAATAACATGTCTATCTCTCTTTCGATTTTCTTTCTCTTTCTCTTTCTCATTATTCACTTCCGGGCTAGATTTTATTTGCTTTATTTTTTGTTCACCTCTATTCTTTAATTTGAACATGACTAGAAAAAATTTTTGAAGAGATTTACTTTCCTATCTTCGTCAACTAACTCAAAAATTCGAATTCGAATTCTGAGAACTTTCACATGCATCAGTTTCCTTTTTCCTCTTCACTTTACTTTTCATCTGTCAAGTTTGAGTTACAGGAAAACCTTTGATAAGTGTCAAGATATTAGAATTGTAGCTTTTTTCCTACTGTTGGTGGAAATTTATCATCATTTGTAAGATAACTTTCTCGCTACTTGGTAACAAGCTAGAAAGAAAAATATTCCAAATAATATCGCGGAATGTATATGACTAAATTAATTTATTCCCTAATTGAGTGATTTTTCATCAACTATTTTTGCGCCTTCTATCTTGTCCTTCCTTGTTCACATTATAAAACACATTAGTACACGAAAAAATGTATGCACTCAGCCTCTTTCTTCAGATCGTTATCATCTTATATGACAATATCTGACCAAATTGAATCATCGATCAATGACACGAAATAGATTAACTGAGAAGGGGTTTCATTCTGGTGGAGAGGAAGTGATGAGAAGACACATGAGGCTAGCATTTGAATTTGCGCCTTTATCAACTGGCATTGGCAATATTGTACGACATCGTCTTGTGTTTGATGAGAAAAAGGTGAGCTTTTGAAGATACATAAACTCATCCAGATTATGGTAGAGCATCCAAAACTAAGCCATACTCAAAATTCTTCCTCCAGAGCAAGAAGATTCTTACACAGTCAATCGAAATGTAAGAGCAGTAGCAGTAAGAATGTCTCTTTACTTCACTCTTTCTTTCTTGGAAATGCTGAGAGCTTTTCGAAATGGGGTCAAATGAGGATATTCTGTGGGAATATATCTTTACAGGGTGTGTGTGTGTATGTTGTGTGTCTGGCGGAGTGAAAGTGAATAGAAACAATGGTTCAATTTGAGAAGAAAAACTAGGAAATAGAACTAATCTTCGGTCGATTTATGGTGTACAATTGAGGACAAGAAAGAAACATTTTGTTTAAATGTATCAAATGATGTTCACCTCTGGGTTCTTGTCCTATAAAACTTTTGATGTTCCATTGAAAATGTGAGGGAATCTATTACTTCAAGTGAGCATTCTGGAATTCATATTCTGATAAAAAGTAATCTGCTCAAACCAGATTCTCGGGGGAATATGAGTTCAAAGAGCACTTTTTTCATCATCTGGTCATTCACTCTCTCCCTCTCAAAATTATTACTTCCACGGAGAATTTACGTTTCAGAGAATTTCTCTAGAACAAATTCCGTTGCTACCATGGAAAATGGAATCCGGAGAAAAATCACCCCACAAGGCAATAGATTGTGATCTTTTATGCAAGCAATATGGAAAATAGCTGATACTGAAAATATTGTTTTGTATCAACCAAAATCTGCTGATAAATTCATTTTTCGAATCATGTAAGAACTTGAACTAAGAACCGAAAACAGAGCACGATGTTCGTTGGCACAAGATGGTGCCACCTTTTCTAAGCTTAAGAGTCACTAAATTCGAGCAGTTCTAGAACTTTTTCGTTGAAATATATCTAAAGGCTCTAAAAATTTACGGATGTATGAGGTGCTATTGAGATGATCTTATTGATTGAACCTTGTAGAAATTAGATAATCATTTATAGTGTGTACCTCTAATTTTTGGATTGCACAAGGCACTTATAAGTTTAGAGATGTATTTGCTGAATAAAGTTGAACATTCGAGTCCATCTCCTAACACGATAGTGTCGAAAAGTTTTGGTCTTTATAACTTGTCATGGAAAGGGTTAAATTAGTATGAGTCATGAAAACAATTTCAAGCCACCAGAGAATGCATTTATTTGTAGAATAGAATATATTTATAATTCTATCAAAGATTCACCATCTTTTGCTCTATTCTGAACAATTATTGTAGCTGATTTATGAGTCATCTTGAAAACTATGATCAAGGCATATGTATTGGGGACTGCTCATGCTGTTCTATTGGAAATATTTAATAGAATTGAGGCACATTGTTGATGAGCTCGATGCCATACGGAATGCTCATATTCGTGAATACATGAGCCCTGTCTCTCTCTCTTCTCTCGATTGAGAACATAATTCAATCTAGCAGAGCTATGAAAAGTAGAATCGCTATGGAAAATCGAGCAAAATTTCGGCAAACTTGTGTTTCGATTGTGAACGGAACTTCTGTCATCGGATCGAGTAATAGAAAATGATTTACTTCATCGTATTTGAATACAGGAGAGAGATATATTTATGACAGGCAATTTATCTAGTTATACTGAATGAAGCTCCAAAATTCACCCAAAAACGAGAATGACCAGAAGGAGGCGGAGGAGGTGGTGATGATGGTGATTCTGTTGAATAGTAAAGCCAGGGAGGTATCCCCTCTTGTTCTATTATTCTCCTCTCTTCACATTTGATAAACAACAACAAAATCATAATAATAATAATAGAAAAAGAGAAAGAGAGAGAGAGAGAGAGAGAGAGAGAGAGAGACAAAGTAGTGTGTCTCTCCTCCATGTTGCGATGGCAAATCTCTGTATCTGCCGAACTTCAGATATATTCACATTATATCCGGTAGTGAGAAGAAAACAGTGGGAAAAGAAGAAAGTAGCATGTTTGTAGTTATGTTGCAGCCTCTAACTATGCAGGCCCTTTTCTTCTCTCTCTCTCTAAGTGGCCCTTCTCATGGACTCCATCATCTTCCTCCTCTTTCTTGTTCCTCTTCTTAACCTTCGGCATATTTTGACGGACAGCCTTTCAACGGACACATCAAACAAGCACACATAAATCGGATATTCATTGGCAAATTTGATGCCAAAGATCGAACGTGAGTCCAGCCGTCCAGTAAAGGAGAGAGAGAGAGAGAGAGAGAGAGAGAGAGAGAGAGAGAGAGAGAGAGAAGATGGACGTTCACAAAATGTTCTCATTATGCGAACTCATACATGAAAGTGAGCATAAAATTTGGCGATAGAGTTACATAGTGAGAGAGGAGAGAGGAGAAAATAAGGAAGGGAGACCCATTGCAATTGCCTTTTTTTCTCAGCATTTTTCACTGTTACACGAACCCATCCCATGAATGGACGTTCATTGGCCGAGGTACATCTTCTCTTTCTCTCTCTTCTAGCTCGCTCTTCCTGTCTAGCCTGGTCTGTGGTCTAAACACTGGCCCTATCGGAGAACTTTGCACGTTCTTGAAGATTGCTTTTGTTCCACTCTTTCTTGCTCTCTCTCTCTCTCTCTCTCTCTCTCTCTCTCTCTCTCTCTCTCTCTCTCTCTCTCTCCTTCTCTGTCTCTTTCTTCGTTCTTTTCTAGCCCTTTTTGAGCCCTTCGATCGTGAGAATTCATCTTTTCGCTTCTCAAATCAACATCCAAGCGAAACTTTTCTCTCTCTCTCTCTTTCTCTCTCGGAGGCCATCGAGAGAAAATCTGTGGACTTTTCGGGGCTAAAAAGATGAGAGATGCCAGTGAAGCCGCCAGCAAAGCTTTCTCCCCTCTCGGCCTGTGTGAGTTTTCACAGAGGGTTTTCTCTCTCTCTATTCTCTTTCTTTCGCCCGGTGAGAGAGAGGCAATACTTCATGGCAATTCTTCTTGTCCGTTCTTCTCTCTCTCTCTCACTCTCTTTCTCTCTGTTGGTCTGTCTGGAGGAGAAAGCTATCAGCCAGACACATACACAATATTTCTTCCTCCCTTTCAAGAGCATTGATCAAAGGGAAGGAGAAAGATAGAGAGACAGAGAGAAAGGCCACCTTCTCCTCCTTCACCTTTATTTCCGTAAACCTAGGGTAAACCTTCCAAGGGATCGGTCGATGCCCAAAGTCGAATAGCGGGCTCTCACCTATGGGGCTGAGAAAGCGTAAAGTTACCTGAGAGCGAGAGTGTCGAGTAGAAGAGAGAGAGAGAGAGAGAGACGTCCATGAAAAATATCACTTGATTTTCAACAATTCAATGTTCAGCCTACTGTAATCTTGTTTACAACTTATATCAGCCTCATCGGACTTACTTGAGAAGCTCAATTTTTTATTCTCTCTCTTTTTACTGCTACAATCGAGCATTTTTTCACAATATCTCTTCTTTTTCTCCCCAAAAAAATTTTCTTCTAAGGTTTGCAAAAGGTTTTCTCATCTNTCCTCCTCTGTCTCGATACCAGGAAGTGGATGATTTTCAATGGATTATATTTATCAAATAAACTGCTGCTGCTAGTGTTGAAGGAAATTTTTGTTTCCTGGGAAAAGAAAATGATGTGAAAAAGTACAGATTTCTATCGAAAATGTTGTGGAACCAAAAATTTCATGTGTATCAAGATCAACTGGGGGAGAGAGAGATTTTTTTTCCATCTCTTATCGATACACAATTGTAATGATTCAATTGGAGGCATACAGCTCTCCATGTCTAATTGATGTTTTTTTTTCTGTATACATTGATTAGTTAATGATGAATAGATAATCGTCGGCCTCAATTGATCCGCTTGATTTGTGTACTAAATTGGCCAAATTCATCTTCTCAATTCGATGTTTAGATCAATTTGAAAAATTTTTCTTCAATTCTACACCTCAAAAGAAGCCAATTTGTGCCCATCTATCGGGTTAATTCATTTCATTTGGATTCAATTTTCGTTCAACCATAGATAAACAGCATGATTATCATCATTTTTACGATCATTTAGTGACAATTATTAGATAAATAATTTTCTATCTCCCGTTTTTCGAAAAAAGGCTTTGAACAAAAATCAGGTCCAAGTTTAATGTAAATGATTCCCTTCACCTCGGTACGAAAGTGAATGTGTTATTCAATCTCATTTCCTCGCCAAGTTTACGAACCCAATTGAATCCTATTAGAGTTGGGAGAGAGAGAGAAAGAAAGAGAAATATTTTTATTTCATCATCAACATTCTTCTCTTTCTCTTTTGCATCATAATTATCATTCTTTTGGTCATCAAAATTATAAATCATCAACAGTTATCGAAACAAAAATTAGGTCATTGATCAGATTTTATCCACAAGATGGTAACATTTTTTCCGCTTTTCTTTTCTACTCCGGCACTTCAAACCGTATTTATCACTTGTAAAGAAGCTGAGCCTCATCAAAATTTGAGGTGACAAAAGAATCATTTTTTTGAATCAAAATTTGCGACAGAATCATTCTTTTTTTCTTGATTGTACACCAAGATTGACTCGATTTGATTTTGAAAATGAATGAATCAGGACAAATGAGTTTGGAGAGAAACAAAGAAGAAAAATTTGAACATTGTGTGAAGAAGAGGAGGAAATATGCATTCTAACCGTAAATTGAAGAAAACAATTATTTTCGATGCAAAAGTATAAATTCGCCACTAATCACCCAAAACTTGGTGATGGAAAGAAAATAATTGTAATATAAATTCATTTTCACTTTCATCCAAAATATGGAAACTTCCATCTTCTCTCTTCCTCTCGCTCTATCATGGCAGAACATGATGATGATAAATTGGCACAAGAGTATTCCATTCTATCTGAATAGAAGAACTCCCAGTAGCAGTGGTCAGTATTGGTCAATCGAACAATGTGTTTGTGTGTATATATATATACACACACACTTTCATAAAGCCTTTTAGCCGGCTTCTATTTTGGCCGAAAAAATGGTCTCTCTCTCTCATCCATCATCCATGGTCAAATGGAGTTTCCTGAACCACCCTCTGATTGTGAGCCATATGGAAAATCCTATCGATATTATACTCACAGTCAGCACGAAAGCGATTCATAAGAATTTGAAAATTTCAGCCCAAAAAGAGTGAAAATGTATCTGAAAAAAAGGAGAAAGAAAAGTAATAGAAGAAAAGGGTGAAATGCTATCGAAAAAGAGAGAGAAAATAAATGAAATTCTAATGAATGTAAAGAGACCGGAACCTGATTTATTTATTTGGCAAAAATTAACGCTCTTTCTCATGTTCATTCATTCATTCACATTTACACACATACTCACACACAATCAAGATTCAACTCTTCACCCGATTTTGGCCTAATTTTTTCATTTCATCTATCTATATCTTTCGTGTATTCACACTCTCACTTTCAGCCAAAAATTTTTTCTTCTCTCTCTACTCATTTTACAGTTACTTTCTCTTAAGGCTTCGCGTATTCTCTTTATTCAAAGATTATTATAATAACAATTAAACACAATCATTTGCTTTCCTCTCTCTCTCTTGTCGAATTATCATTCCAACAATCTTATGTCTTGTCGTAGTGATGTAGTAGTAGTTGAAAGTATGGAAGGAAGAAGTCAGTTTTTTTGATTCTCACTTCATCAAATTGTTGATGATGTTTGATCGGCCTCAAGTCTGATGACGATAGTGTGTGTGTGAGAGAGGCTTATTGCTCTGTCAATTATCATCAAATTATCAATTGTTACTTTGATCAGGCTGACTGTTAAATTATCATCATGGAATGTAGATTCTTACAATTGGTAACATTTTGTCATCAATAGTTTGTGGAGCATATGATGAACACAAATTGGCATGCTTTTCATTATCAAGTTTGAATTCTTTCGGATAAAATTGCTCAAATGTGATGTTCGAAAGAAGCCTAATGAGGTCAAATGAGATTGTTCCTTGAAGCTACACCATGGAATCTGGATAAATTCTGGGTATTAATTGGAAATTGATCGGCTATCTCTGTTAGAATAGTTATAAATCTGATTTAAAAATGATGAGAAGTTTTCATCATTCTAGTTTTGTATTCCAAATTCCATCTCGTTGAACTAAAGAGAATCGCAAAGATGAGTATAAGCGAATTTGAATTGAAATAATAACCGTTATTTCAGCACGACCTTATCGTTCTCTTCTTTTTCACTGAATTCCATTTCTCTCATAGTCAAATGATGAAGAAAAAATGAAGCCATCATGAAGCTGTGTGTCAAATTTTTTGCTTCTCTCTCTCTCTCTCTCTCTCTCTCTCTCTCTCTCCTCTTCATCATCAAATCACAAAGTTATAAAGTGAAAATAAACGAAAAGTAATAAAGATCAAATCTCAAGTCATAATACAAACAACACTTGTCAGTGATGGCAATGATTTTCATTTTCGAACAAATCAAAAGTTCAACCATATACAGTAATATCGATAAATTTTGTGCTCTCTCAGATCGCTTCCGTAAAAAATGTTTACCTCGTTTCAATATTCATTTCAAACACCATGAACATGGTGAGAGAGAGAGAGAGAGAGAGAGAGAGAGAGAGAGAGAGAGAGAGAGAGAGAGAGAGAGTTCATCGAGCTAACTTTTTTGGAGGTCAGATAGCATGGATCATGAATAAGGCGAAAAATGTACTCTCTCTCACACACACACAATCATGATGCCATTGAGAGCTGAGAGATTTTCGAAAAAAAAAGAGGACATGTTGATATACGAACCAAGAGAGAATAATTTGTTTCGAAAGTGAGAAGGGTTAGATAGATCAAGAGAGAGAGAGAGAGAGAGAGAGAGAGAGAGAGAGAGAGAGAGAGACATGGTTTCGATTAACAGAAGCTGATAGCCTGAGGTATTTTTTTCTCACTTCGATAGTAAGCCAGGTATCGGCAGTAAGATAGATCAAATATGAGCAATTGAAACCTTCATTCGATTTGTGTAAGAATATTTGAACTTGGTGAAGAATTGGACATGTTAAGTATTGATTTTGCAATCATGATCTCTTCCTCTTTTTTTTGGAATTGAATATTGTCTTGAATTTTGACTATGCAATTTCAAAATTGGGGCTTGATACAATATTCTAGCATGATCACTGTACTGCCGAAAAAATGCTCCCATGATTTTCCACGTGACCTCTTCCAAATACTACACTTTGTAGACTGATGATGTCCAACTGTATTAGTGTATAAATATAACCACTATGGATGTGAGATTGATATTAAATCTAGAAGATTCTATCGGGAATCAATATAATGCTCTTCAAGGGCCTCAGATATTCCAGTTATTGCCATGACGGACACACGTATAGGTATTTTGAGTTTGCAAATGTGTTCCCTTAGTATAAACTACATCGAACATCGTTCTGCATTTTGAAAGTGCCTCCTAGATGAATGATCATTTCAATGGCAGTTGTATTTGCAAAATTTTTATGCTCACTATTAGGGCTCACTTTGATTACTTTAAAAATGTCATCTTGGTGTTGAACTTTCACTTTTCGAGGGCGAAAGTGTAATCAAGCACGAATCAAGGCAACCATCAACCGGCAATCAAGGATGATAGCAAAAAAGTGTTTCAAGAGAGAGAGAGTAAGAAAGAGGTTCAAGTTACTGTTGATCTCGAAAACGAATCGAGCAATAAAAGAGAACACATGAAAGAAGGAGGTAAATGAATGATAAAATAGTTGGAAGAGAGAGAGAGAAAGTTAACGGAATGAAGAGAAGACTGATCGAAGAGAGAGAGAATCGACTTTCATGTGGCCACAAAATGAACGGTAGCAAATTCAGTTAATAGAGAGGAAGGATAAAAATTTGGAAGATGATGATTCTTTTCGGAAGGCGGTTTTGCCAGCCTCACTGTATCATTGAGCCATTTCGATCGACATCGGTCAATTGATTCCTTTTGCTCGTTTATATTGAACTTTCGCTTTCACGAACAGAACAATTCCCACTTATCGTCATCATCTGGTGCTCAGCATGAGATCTGATTGAATGCATACTTTGGAACATGCATGTAGTGTGCATGGAAAAAGAAAAAGAAAGAAAGAGAGAGAGAATGAACGATGAAAATGAAGTGGCCTCATTTTGTACTATAGTTGTTCGAACGCTGTTTGGAACACTGAAAATTATCTCTCTCTC
>QZCP01000153.1:37426-50643 GCA_003956705.1 Brevipalpus yothersi
GAGAGAGAGAGAGAGAGAGAGAGAGAGAGAGAGAGAGAGAGAGAGAGAGAGAGAGAGAGTCTCTTCCCTAAGAAGAAGAACAGTTAGGAAATATATTTTTCTCTTCTTTTTTTCCCTTAATTTTTGCTTCTTCGTTTGTAAGCCTCATGTACTATCGAGGAACATTGATTTTTTTCCACCAATTTTACACTCGATTGAAATCATTTTGCTTCTTTTTCTCTCTTGTTTTTCTTCTTCTTTAAATTTGAATTTAAGATTTTAGTCTTGAAATGCTTGCTTGCATCGCCTGTCAGAATAGAAAAAGATGGGGAAAAAAAGATGGAACTAACTTAGATTTACTTTCTTACTTCTGTCTTCACTTCAATTTATGACTTCTGTCTGCGGTACAATTAAGGCGGAAGAGTCGCTGCTTTTCACTTTGATTGTTAGCTTTCCAGTTTACAACATAGGCTCTTGCCTCAACACAAGGTATCCATCTTTCTAGGAACCACCGATTATCGAAAATATCTTTCTCTATGCCTCTGTCTCTCTCACTCTCTCTTTATTTTCACCTGGACTTTTCATCTGTATTCTGGTGAAAAGCTCGTAGACACACATGTATACAAATTATTTACAAATACTAAACTTGAAACTGATATGCTATAACACCGCTTTCATCGTACCCAAATTTACATGATTCTCTTTTTTTATGCTTCTGTTTTTCGCTCTCTCTCTCTCTCTCTTCCCATGTAATCCAATTAGTATAAACATGCTTACAGGACAATTTGCTAAGCTTCCATAAACTGGTTGCAATCAGAGAAGAAGAAGAAGAAGAAGAAGTTGAAGAAAGAAATAGAAAAGAGAAGAGGAGGCAATATTTCCTCTCTCTCTCTTCTCTTTCTCTCTGAAACTTCTTCCTACTCTCTTTCCCAGCAATCTCTTTCAAAGTCTCTTCTTATTTATGTTCACAAAAATTTACCCAAAAATTTTCGAGGCATTCCACCGTTTCGATCCTCTTTTCGCATCTTCCTCTTTTTCCATCTTCTCTCTCTCTCTCTCTCTCTCTCTCTCTCTCTCTCTCTCTCTCTCAGACTGGCCACTAGTGGTCATCATTTATCCGTGACCGAAGAGCCGTCAATTTGGTTCAGACTTGTACAAGCAAAAGAGAGAGAGAGAAAGAGAGCAGTTGATCAATGACCTTTCACTGGAAATATTTTCTTCTCTTGTTAATGCTAACGGGGCGCATCTGAAAATTTTAAGCTATTTGTCGATACATTTTGGCCACAAGCTTTTTTCAACTTTAGATGTATAACTGTGCATATTTTCATCTATTTTGTGGTTTCTCAATATTCTCAGAATCGATGCAATAACTCTGACATTGAATCGCTGATTAGTTATGGTTTCTTGTCCTCCTCGCAAAAGAAGAGGGACAGAGACTTTTGAAAAAATTGGAGATAATTCACTGTGTGCGAGATAGTGAGGTATCTCTGATTTAGTAACCTCATCCAATTGTTGAAAATCATGCACATCAGCTTCAATATTATCTAGTTTGCTCAGATCTCTTCAAATAATTCGATTATCTTCCTGCTCACTGGTTTTTACAGAGTTGCTCTTTTGATGAATTTTTTTTCCTAACTCTTTCCATCTAATATGATCAAATTATGCCGTTAAGACCCAATGACAATAGCGAAAAAAAATTTGTTCTCTTTTCTGAACCTCATGCACACACACATCTATATCAGACAGTTCCCTGAATATTCGAAAAGTTCCACAGATAAAGTATCTCAGAGTAGGGCTAGGCTAGGCCGCGCTTAGAAAACTTTACAAAGTCTTTTGGGCTCCATCTATGAGTCTGGTGCCACATCACTCTGGTTAATAATTCGAGAACGATTTACAGATAACGGTTTTTCGGAAATCGGATCAAATCGGATGAAGTTCATCGGAAACATTCGAAAATTATGCCACCAGCCATGAACTTGTCTGCTTGATGCTTTTGAGGGAGAGAGGGTAGCTTGATTATCATTGGGTATGCTGAAATTTTACTATCACCGTCATCATCATTATATTGTGAAAGAAGAAAATTGTAATGAGGCCATATTGGTTAAGAGAGAGAGAGAGAGAGAGAGAGAGAAATTTTGCATATACTTAAAATTTTCAAGAGAAAGTAAGCGAGAGAGAGAGAGAGCGAAAAAAAAGATAATCTTGATCATGATCATGGTTAGAATGATAATTGAATTGTTCTGATCATGAAAATTTTTCAATACAACTAGTTTTCATGATGATGATGGTTAACGAAGAACCCTCTCCAGAATGCTGATGACGATCATCATCAGCATAATCGTTCGTCGTTCGTCGTTGTAATCGGAATGTCCTGGCCTCAGCTTGGTCGATTATATAGTTTCCCCTCGATTATTACCTCCTGCAGTTAGTTTACCATTTTCCACTCTCATACATCTTACTCTTTTTTTTCTTATTATTCTCTTTTACAACTCTTTCTGTATTCATGTGTATGTATGCATGTGATCTGCTTTATCGTCGATTCGTTTTCGAGATCAACTTCGTTCCCAACATAATTCAAACCTTTTCTCTTTCTCTCTCTCTCTCTTTCTTCCACTCATTTACTACCGGATCAAGTTAATTTTTCATTCACTCTCTCAACTATTCAATTCTAAATTACCCGCTGGCGTGCGCTGAGTATTCTCCTTTATTACTTAATCTTGAAGCACGTGTTGATTACACTTTTGCCCTCGAAAAGTGAAAGTTCAAACGCTTGGATGACATTAGAGAACATGGCCGAATTGAAATCGAAATATGAGCAAGAATGATATGGTGAAAGAGTGATAGTCGATGGAGAGAGAGAGAGAGAGAGGAAAAAAAATTGCCTCAGGCTGGTTGATTTTTGCATCTATCTCTCAGAAAGAAAACATGAACAGCACGCATCGAATATTTTTCATGCTCGCCTTTAATAGCTGAAATAGTTGAAATTTTTTTGTATGCATTCCACTTTCTCTCTCTCTCTCTCTCTCTCTCTCTCTCTCTCTCTCTCTCTCTCTCTCTCTCTCTCTCTCTCTCTCTTTCTCTCTCCCACTTACTTGTTAAATGTTTAAGGTGTATGAAAAAGATTCCCGAGACACGAAGTCAAGCCTTTTCTCTCTCTCTCGCCTGCTCAATTGTCCTCATTCGGAAGCTTGTTCAAATCAATGGCAAATACACTTGATTTCAATGTGTATGCGACCTCTAAATGAGTTTCATGATGCGATAATAAGTCCGAAAGCCGAGTCAACGTTTCTTTTTATTCAGCCACTTTCTACGGAAGTTGAATGGAAAAACTTTTGTGGGATGAGAGAGAGAGAGAGAGAGAGAGAGAGAGAGAGAGAGAGAGAGAGAGAGAGAGAGAGAGAGTTGTATAAGTTGCATGAACTTTCCATAAATTTTTAAATTAATTTATTTTGCCCGGATTTTGCATTTATTAAGCAATAATGATCCAACCACTGTGTGACATTCATAGATCAAATTATGACTTCCTATTTTGAGAGAGAATCTCACCTCAAGAATGGATTTCAAAATCAACTAACTGAATATCATGATTCATTCTGAAATTCAGAAAAAAGGTTAATAAATCACTTTACATAGAAGAGAATACTTTTCTCTTCCGGAAACCATCAAATGCTCACCAATATTTGTGTTTATGTTCGTTGCTGAAAATTTTCACTGTTTAAAGTCAATTTAAAATATTTAAAATATTGAATCAGGAAACATGTTTCATGGTGATGGAAAAAAATTCACAAGATACCTACGAAAATACTAGCATCTCACAAGATGAAAATATGCTCAATAAATGAACCCATCACCAAAAAAAGTTGAAATCTAATTTCGATTATCATCATCTATCAAATGGAAATGCTTTCAAGATCGATTATGATCCCATTATTTGAAATCAGCATTCATACTAACATCATCTTCGTTTTTTTCCTTTTCTCTCTTTACCCATTATTAGCACCCAATAATAGCTTCGCTGCGGCAGATTCTAACAGCGGAAACACTCCAACGAAATCATATCTCCCATGCAAAGTGTGTGGGGATAAAGCTTCCGGGTATCATTATGGTGTCACTTCATGCGAAGGATGCAAGGTATGTATATATACACATATGAGTGCAAAAAAGAAGCTAGTCTCATTTGAATATCATTTTGGTCTTTGTCAATCTGATACGTTTTCTCTCAACACTTCCCTTCTATTGCCTATCCACTCTCTTTTTCACCCACTATCTGTACTCATGATGTGCAAAGAATATCATCAATTCTGCCACTTGATGATATTTCTCTCTCTCTCTCTCTCTCTCTCTCTCTCTCTCTCTCTCTCTCTCTCTCTCTCTCTCTCTCTCTCTTCCATTCTACAATTCTGATAATGCGAATGACTTGATATTCTACTTCCTGATGACATTTATTCTTTTCAAGTTCTTGATCGATATCATACTCCATCACTCCAGACACACATGAATCTTAATCTTTTCTGACATCAAAATTCATATACACGATGACCGTTAACATTAAGCATACCCAGTATATGAATGACCATAAAATATTCACAAATTTGCTATCAAATGAGAGACAAGAATGAAAGACAAATGTCTTGACGTTGTGTGTAGACTAACACGTTACACATCAAGACCATTCAGACACACTCATCTTTATTCATTTGGCAGCTTCCAACTACTTATTTTGACAATAGGCATCTTTATTCTTCTTGATACTCTTTTCCTTTATCTATCCACATCTAGCTATCTACCTCATAAAACATGAACAGATACAGCTACTTGGTGAAAAATTTTTTCACAATTTGATGAGTGATTAATTAATGTAACTGTATGTTGACAAAGTAAATAGATGAGCTGATGGGTTCATAGATGGGTGGCAAAATTCTCATCCTGATGATAGGGTTCAATTAGGAATTACTCAAATCATGAAAATAGCCAACAGTATACCTTGGAAGGTTTGTTTGTAGAAATTTTCTTCTCCAATCAAAGAGCATAAATTTTAGCAAGTAAAATATATTTCAAGATTCAATTGATCATACTCGGAATCATCTTCGAATATCAGTCCGAATTCTGTTAGAAAAACAATTGATAACTGAAAAAAAGATTCAAGCAAAAAGTTAGAAAGATGATAAAATTCGAATGGAAGGCACAAATTGCTTCAACTATGACAACGATCAGAAGAAGGGTTAAGTTTAATGATTACTTGATTAGCTTTACTGTATCTCTATAGTGTTCTTTTCTTCAAATGTTTGATCTAATTTCGATTGAATACATCAGTTAGCAACTTACCGATGACTTAAAGAATAGAAATCGAGGAAAAACCTTGTTAAACACACCAATTTGAGTAAGTGGTGGAAAAAAATTTCGAGCCGGAATACTCACGAATACTTCCAAATACTCATCAATAGTGGCCGTCAATTATAAAAATAATATATTCAATTGCTGTCGGAATATTTCACCATGAAGCTGATGATCTTTTTTTCCCCAAAACTGATGGGATATATACCGTTAGCATCATCCATACAGGCTGAGAAAGTGAAAGAAGAGAAAAAAAATTTTTTCTTCTTCACCATTCTTCAAATGTTCATCATCGATATTCGAAAATCTATCCCTGCCAACTTCCATCATTCCAAGCTCTTGGAGGGGGGTTGATTATAGTCAAGTGTGTATGTCTCATCCGAAAATTTGTGCCAACAACTGCTTCCAGGCATACTCTCGATGCATGAAATGTATGACCCCTAATATTTGAGAGAGAAAAAGAGAAATTTTTTATCACTCAAGAGAGAGAGAGAGAGAGAGAGAGAGAGAGAGAGAGAGAGAGAGAGAGAGAGAGAGAGAGAGAAAAGGTCACGAAAAAAAAGGCCAAAAGTCATGTAATCTCCTCAAACGCCTCCAACAAAAATTAAGGTCAATACTGACTCCTCTCTCCTCCTCTCAACGATTCATACACTATCCATTATATCACAATATCTCTCTCTCTCTCTCTCTCTCTCTCTTTCTCTTGTTTTCTCAATCGTGTTGACGATTTATTGTGGAAGAGAAAAAAATTAATTTCTTTCCCTCCCATCAAATAATTATAATACTGATGATTAGTAATTCACTTGTAATTATTATTATTATTATCATTTTGATTGGAAAAAGTAACTGAAAAATTTTTTTCCCGCTTCTTGAACTCTTTTCACTTGCCAAAAATCATCTCCAAAAGATGTCGCCATCATATTATTTCCATTGGCAACGCTGATGATGCAATAGTCTAGTGAAACTTTTGCCGGCTTCTTTGAACATTATTCGTCGAAAGTTGATTACTTAAAAGTTCTAATCGGAATGTTGTAATTTAATGATCTAATGATCTTTGTTCATCTCTCTTGAAATGTTCCACCGGAAATATGCAGCATTTTTCTATCCTCCACTTCCCTCTCTGGCTAGAATCTACTGTGTCTCTACATGTATGATGTTGGTATGCTTTGCCGGTCTTTTTTGTTTTTTGTTTTTCTCATATTCGATCGATTGATAGTTTGAAGTGCCCACAATTTTTGGGAATCAATTCTTCAGATACCCGAGTTAAAGGATCAATTGAATCCGATCCTGATATTTGACAATCAAAGATAGCCAAACACGTAGATCTACCGCGTTCAATATTTTGAGCATGATCGTTATGAAATGGTATTGAGATGGAAAATTCGATCACACTCAGGGTCATTCTAATTATTGGCTCAAGACTTTGGGTAATTTCATATCGCATATTTTTGATAATTTGTGCGAATAAAGATGTCTTCTCAGAGCTTGATGTTCCCTGATTTTTGGTTCATTTTTTTCATAAGGCCATACAGCTAATATTCCAACTCATGAGATTCGCTCTGTTTTGCTTTCAATGAGTTGAGATTAATTACTCGAAACTTGTAAAATTTATCAGACTTTCATCTATGAACTTGCCATTAGTGGAGATTTAATGAGGCATATTGGGTACATTCACATTCAGCGTAGCTTTTGAGTGCGTAAGAACGATGTGATGAGGTTTGTGTTTGTGTGTGAATGGAAAAAAGACAAGATGCTTGCATGACTTTCTTTCTCTTTCGCTTATGGGTTTCGAATTTCACCGAATCAGCTTCATTATGTGTTTTCTAGTGAATTTTTTTTGTAACATTGTATATATAAATTAGTGGATATACACAATTCGTCGACATTTGAATACCTGTTCGACATTGGCTGGCTGGTTGATTGGTGTATTGTTATTACAATTTGGGGAAAGTCATTCATCATCGAATAGTGGAGCAAAGTGTTCAAAGAAAAAGAGAAGATGACAAAGCAAGCAATTCGATAAACAAGCCCAATGTTTGTGTTGGCACGAGAATTTGGATGGAAAAGCATGTGAAAGGTCATAAAAGAAAAGAAAGAAGAGAGGGAAAAAAATTGAGGCTAAAAGAGAAAAACAGCGAAATTGTGTTTGCACTTGATTCTATTTGCCTGATGGCTGATGAAGCTGATGGTGGCGAAGATTCGGTTATATGTTCTAAGATGATGATAATGGGAAAGAGAGTTGAAAGTGAAAGTAGTGAGATCACACACATACACACACAAAAGTGGACTCTTTCAGCGGTTCTTTCACGTTGAGATCCGATTTCAAGCGCGTTCGAATAGTGCATATACAAGAACGTATTTCGCACGAACGGGAATCAAGCGGAAAACCTTATACTTTGCCGGAATTGAGAATTTGAGGTCAATCTTACAGGAGCGACCTGAAGTAAACCTAGGTCAATTTGTACTCATTACGATGTACAGCTTTTCTTTTCAACTACTTTCTCTCTCTCTCTCTCTCTCTCTCTCTCTCTCTCTCTCTCTCTCTCTCTCTCTCTCTTCTTTTCTCTCTCTCTCTCTCTCTCTCTTCTTTTCTCTCTTCCACTCCTCCTCCTCCTTCTCCTTCTCTTTCCTCCCCTCATTCCAATACATGATTCTCTCTCTCTCTCTCTCTCTCTCTCTCTCTCTCTCTCTCTCTCTCTCTTGTTCCTCTTCTTTTTCATCATCTTATTCATTCTTCTCCTCCTTCTTCTTCTTTATTGACGGTCTCCATTTCATGATCTCGTTCTGCAAGTGGGATCCGTTCTTCTTGTTATCCAACTTATCAAATTTACAAACCACACACATAAACACCAAATCGAAGGTGTTTGTGTTTGAGCTCCTTTCTTTTTGAATTTCTTTACAAAAACGTGGGCAAAAAATGTGTTTACGGCAAACACAGAAGCAATGTCCATTCAACCACCTCTCTGGATTCATATTTTTCTTGGAACGAAGGAAAGAAAATTCCTCAACGAAGCAGAAGAGGGAAAGAAAATGGATTAAAGACTGTCTAGTATTAGTAGTAAGCCAAAATTTAGACTCTTACCCAACACGAAGTGGATCTATTTTCGCTTTTCAAGACGTAAAAGAATTCAGTCAAATCTGTTGTCATCCCAATTCAGATGATCCTTTCACACAAGAGGCCCTCGATAAAAACTTTTTTTTTGACATCTCTGATGATTGCCAATCTCTCCCTCTTTCCTGTGGGTGGCAAGATTTTTGCCTTTTCACCTCTTTCCGATTTCTCTTCACCACAAAAGCATCGACAATCATCATCATCATCATCCTCGTCATGATAAACTTTTTGGAACTTGAACAAAATTTAGCCGATTATCTAGAATGCCAAAGCATTAGTGAAATTTTGACAGTTTTGAATAGGGTTATCATTGTGAAGCAATTGCATACTGGAGAGTACAGTCTCTAGTGGTTCCTCTCTTAACAAATCCTACATGCTTCAATTTTGAATCCACAGGATTTGCTCATCTCTTGTCTCCATCCATCACATCGTTCTTCTCTCTCTCTCTCTTCACTCTGCAACCTCCTCTCTCCTCCTCTCTTCACTACATCTTTCTTTCTCTCGCTCTTTCCAACTAACAATTACTCAACCAGTAAAGCAATCAACTTGCCACCCAAATCTCCCAGGTCAATGTATTCATCCTCCACCCTCGAGAAATGATGATGATTCCTTTGGGAACCAATCCAAAAGCATGAGCAGCTAATTCAAACCACTCCATAGCCACTGAATATGCTACTGTGTTGTGTTTCCATGATTCTGTAGGACCAATGTCCTGTGTATTTTGATGACAATTCACAAAGTGAATGAAGGAGAGAGAGAGAGAAAAAAAAGATAGGAAAAAGAAATTAGTTAAGATGGACCTTATTTATTGGTCACCTCAATAATTGCTGCTCAACTTCTCATACACACACTTGGATAAAGGAAAGACCGCAAGATCGCATGATAAAGTATCATCGAGAAAACATTATTGGCCCTACCAGAGGAATAGGCTCAATGATGCCAAATCTGGATCTCAATCATCACTGTCAACACACACATATATATACACACAACCAGTGGTCTTCTTCTCGGGAGGTGGCCAAAATGATGACGATGATGTAGTGAATTATATGGGGAATAATAATAAGTGATGGAAATAAAAAGAAGATGTTGGCCCATTCAGTATTCAGTATTCCAGGTGATCGGTCAGGCCCAACTGTGGCCCTTAATGTGATGCTTAACTTTTCTTTTTTGCATTTGTTGCTTTGCTTGCGTGCAAGGAAATTACTTTAATAGTAACTATTTCTCTTGGTTAATGAGGTAAAGAGTGACGTTTCAAAATGCTGAAGCCTGTTTGTTTTGGATTCCATATGGTGATGACTATAGATGCATGATAAGTTAGATTCTCTCCTTCTCTCCAGGTTGAATGCTTTTCTCTGACTCGATTTTGAGTAAATATACCAAAGTATACTTGACTGCTTTATTTTTCTGGAATATAACGTGTATTCACATGCTTATCAATGGATTCCAATGAATTGACAATTGACTGAACTGATAAACTATTTTCATCAAGTGCTATTCATCACATAATAGAATTCATCACAAAATTCATTATAAATTGCAGGGAAAAGAGTGATAAACAGTAATTTCACTCTCATTGATTGATTGTTGAACAAATTTTTTCAGTATTAACTAGGCAAATGATAAGATAGGAAGTCAAAAGGCTGTGTAAAAGTAAAAAAAAATTTTACAGTAGCTTCTCTTCATCTTTCTTTTTTCTTTGGTTCATGAGTACATTTTACCATCATCATCTAAAATGAAAGTTCTCCCATGGCTGTGGGTTAATTTTCGATTCTAATCAGCCCCTAGTTAAAGTTGATGCATGCTCATGTAAATTATCTTCTTCTTCTTCTTCTTGTTTTTCTTTTTCTTCTCTCATCTTATTACATTCATCTCTCTCTCTCTCTCTCTCTCTTTCTCACAACTTACACCTCGTTCTGTTGCCAACGTTGATCCTAGTAGTGAGGAGAGAGAAAGAATCTTTTCAAATAGCATGCTCGATACATGCTAAAAGTTCTGCTCGATATATTTTATATTCATCTACATGTGCCTGAAAATCTCTTTTATATTTATTCATGCCGAGAGAGAGAGAGAGACTGATAAAAGCCCCCAGGCAAGGTGAAACATTCGACACCTATCTAAATATATATATTAAATATATGTAGTCGATGTGGATGAAAGGGGTGGCAGAGAAAAATAATATTTTTCCAAAAAATCATAATCTATGATTGACACGAAAAGTGAGCCAAACAGAATTTGTTGCTGTCGAATAATTTCTTCACGCTTTGCCTCCACTTCGACATTTTATTGTGTGTATGTACTCTCTCTCCTTCTATTCCATCCTCTTCTCTTTTCAAAATCAACTGACAATCATACTTGAAACTTCATACAATCTCTGAAAGAAATTCAATCGTAATTCGAATTCGATGAGCCCTGTCTTTCTATGAACGACAGCTTTTCTTTCTCTTGAAACTCTTCCATACAAGAATCTCATCTCTCTCTCGCTCTCAAATACACAGCCTCTTGAACCAAGGATCTATTCTATCCTGCATCTTCCATAAACCAATTTATCCTCTCTGAACTTTCGAGCATGGTCTATCTGGTGAACTTTTTATTCCTCCCCCTCCACCTCCCCTACCACCACTGGCAACACTACTACTACTACTACTTCTACTACTATTACAACTACACCTCCTCCTCCTCCCATGAGGTGATATCGTTTGGAAGAGTTCGGGAGAGCCCATCGAGATACAAAGGATGGAGATGAATAGACAAAATCGATCTTATAACACAGGGTAAAACAGAGAGAAAGAAAGAAAAAAGAGAGAGAGAGAATGATGAAAATGGGAGGCGTTCACAAAAGTTCTACGTGAGCACATGGCATTGACCTTTATACCAGAGAGGAATCCACTAGACTTGAAGGCTCTTGCTTCTAATCATTTGGCTCTGGAGCTCTTCTCAACCGAGCATCCAAGCATGATTCTCTCTCTCTCTCTCTCTCTCTCTCTCTCTCTCTCTCTCTCTCTCTCTCTCTCTCTCTCTCTCTATTCTCTTTCTGACTTTTTCAAGAGAAGAAGAAACAGAAGAGTTACTCACAGATCCTCGCAATCATCAACAATTATTGTCTCTCTCTCTCTCTTTCCCTCTCTTAGATCGTGGCAAGCAGCCGAATTAGTTATCTTTCTCTATCTCTTATTCTCTTTTCTGTTCATTCATCACGACTCTCTGAAGGAGAGAGAGAGAGAAAGAAAGATTCTCCTTTGGAAACATTTTTGCGCTCCATGAGAGCAATAATCAGCATGAAATAAGAGTTCAAGAATATGTTGTCATCTTATCCTCTCCACTGATTCCCTTTGACTATCCATACGCATCACTGAATATTCGAGATAAATTTTGCCATTAATGTGAACTAATTGAATAGCTTAAAGCTTTGATGAAGAACAATTTCCAATCAATTGGTGCATGTGTGTGTGTCTCTGTCATATTATATATATTCTATCTGGCTGAAGCTCAAACATTCATCAACAGAGAGATCCAATCACCACAATTGATAGGCAAATCATGGTGATCAAGAAGATAATTGATGAAGAATTGATACAATCCGGTGGACACAGACTGAACATGGGCAATCAAACCCTTTAGGCTCGTAAATCAGAAGCTCTGATATATATTCCTCCTATTTTTGACCTTACTTACTCTCTGATTTTATCGCTCTTTCTCTCTCTCTCTTCTCACTTTCCCACCATCAGATACAGTGTCACAAAAATTTTCGTGAATCATAAAAAAGTGGGCAAAATTATATATTCTCACACGGTCTTCATGTGTATATACGCTTATAAATGTGAAAAAAAGAAAGTTAAATGACCTGAATCTGAGATGAGGCTATTTTAGAGTCGAGTGCAAACACTTTTGGGTAATTTAGCCAAAAAAAGGGAACATAAATTTGAATATTCAAAATTGTATGTCTTTTTTCTCCTCTTCTATGGGTTAGTTTTGTCTCTTTTTCACTCGATTGGAATCTCTTCAATACATTCCATTCGACTGCTTGTAAAAAATGTGATCATTGTCCTTTGATTATGGAATTTCCTCCATGTGCCCGTTTGAGTATGTGTGAATTTAAAATTTAAAATTTTGAGGCCACATATTTGATATCCAACTTTGAAGAATTTTCCAATGTAAGCGAGAATTGATTATCTATCATCCTCTAATCATTGAATATGATGATAGAAACCTTGAATATACTACCAAAAAATGTCCATCAAACTGGAATATTCGAACTTGAACGTTCTCTCTCATTTTTTTCGATTCAAAATCAGCTGAATCATTTGCTCTCTCTCTCTCTCTCTCTCTCTCTCTCTTCCTTACAAACACTATTTCTCTGGAATACGCTTTGATGGTTATTCTTGGTCACCAATCAGATGGACATTTTAGCCACACAGTGACTACGTAATACTTTTTCTTTTCTTTTTCTTCTTTCCTGATTTCCCTTCAGAAACGTGTATTCCCTGTCGAAGAGAAATATCAGATTCATGAAAAAAAAAGTAAAAGAGAGAGAGAGAAGTGGAAAAAGAGCTGCTTTTCTTCCATAGAGAAGGCGGATATTCGCTCTCTCTCTCTCTCTCTCTCTCTCTCTCTCTCTCTCTCTCTCTCTCTTTTTTTTTACTCACCACATAGACTTTCGTCTTTTTCTATCGATTCTGAGAGCATACATTTTGAGGAATATTTCACCTTGAGATTATGACCTTGGAAACATAGGAGAGAAGCAGGAAAACATGCATCACTTTGCCTCTCTCTCTCTCTCTCTCTCTCTCTC
>QZCP01000153.1:57409-109212 GCA_003956705.1 Brevipalpus yothersi
GACTCTCTCTGATCCATGCTCTCTTTTGCCTTGAATCTTCTCTCTCTCTCTCTCAGTTCTCTCTGACTCTCTTTTCTCTCTCTCTCTCTCTCTCTCTCTCTCTCTCTCTCTCTCTCTCTCTCTCTCTCTCTCTCTCCTCTGAAACGTGCTCGCTGTTTCTCCACAGAATTCTCTTGATTCTCTTGATCGTCGAGACGATTTGCTTCACTTTAAGGTGTCTCGCTTCTCTCTTTTTGCTTATATTCACAAGTGAATTTTATCTCTTCTCTTCTCTCAATTTGTACACATACACACATACAATCTTGTATTCTGATCATCTTAATTCTGTCCTCTTTTTTCATCCACTTTCAATACTTTTTCCACCCTTTTTCTCTCCTCCCTTCTCTTCTTCTCTCTCTCCATCTCTCTAATCATTTTGGTGAGGTTTATCGTGTGCGAAGAAAGGTGATATTGCGCTTCTAATCTTCCCACCAAAAATCTTTCGAGCTTCTCTTTCTATCTGGCTATCTGTTCTGTCCTCTATTCAGTCCATCTTCGTAATATTTATACGAGCTACTCTTCTTCTTTTTTCCATTATCTTTCACATCCAAAAAGCCTCTCTTGGTGTGTGAAAAAGTCACACTTTTTGGACTCTCACCATAGACGAATATACACATTTATATATTCACACACATTGAACACATCGATTGTGTGTTTGAATGCCTGTGTCTGAATCTGTATCTTTTTCTCTTCTTCTTTTTGCACACAAAACTGCTCTCTCTCTCTTCTCTTTCCATCATCTTTCTATCATCTTTTCTATCATCCTTGACCGAAAGTGAATTATTTTAGGGAAACGATCAAACACACATAGATAGAGATATATTCGAAAAATGTATGTATAAAAGTATACCAGATCTTGCCAATAGCCTTCGTCATCATCATTTATATTCGATTCTTGACTCTTTTTTTTCACTTTCTCTCTCTCTCCTCCTTTTGCCATCATCCTAAATTCAATCTTTGGTGAACCTTGTCCGTTTCCACTAGCAACTCTCTTTTCTCTCTCTTGATTTGATTTTCTTCTCTTTGATGTGTATGTGGACATCGTTCGCTTTGATTATCATCATTTTTGATTGAAAAATAAGAGAGTTTTAAAAAAAATAAGAAGAAGAAGAAGAAGAAGAAAATAGTCAACTTCTCCTAAATCATCATCTTTTCAACACTGTCATCTATTTATTTTATTGAGTTTTTTTCTCATCCATTCACATCCCTACATCTTCCACCATCCAAATCATCATCACTTTGTATCTCTCTGAATTGTCTTTGTGATTATTTCCTTCCATCTTGTATACGCTTTCTCTCTCTTTCTCTTTCTATCTCTCTCCTCTTCGCTAAATCATCACCATCGAAATCAACATCCACATCAACATCATCATCATATTTTGGTGATCATATTCAATCAACAACCCAAAATCCGGTATTATCAACGACTCTGGTCCACTCTCACACATACATCTCATACACATTGCCGCTACTATCCATCCTCTGGATTTAACCATCAATACATACACACACTTGTGCATTTTTTGTCCACTCTTTCTTTCTCTCTCTTTCTCTTTTCCACTTGTGATTCAACGTCGGCTGGCCACATATACACAAACACACACACACACACATATTTACATATTTCTGTGGAAATTGATTTCAACTTGATCATCATCAACTAAATCACTACTTAATTGTCTCTCACTGTGTTGAACTGATATACTATATCCACTTTGTGTGTTCTGTTGGTGATATTGTGTTTGTCTGTCTGTGTATGTGTATGTGATATTATACATTAGCGGTCAGATACGGTCGAGTACCAAAAAGATCTCGTGAAAAAGCAGAAGATAATCGTGTAACCACTTCGGAAGCGGATCATTCAACCCGGGACCTAGTAGAGAACATGCAACTAGCGATGTACGATATCATACTAACCATTTCTCAAGCTCATCATGCCAATTGTGCCTACACAGAGGAGAAAACCAGAGGTCTTATGAGGAAACCGGCAATATTCGTAAGTATATTTATTTATGATCATGTACTTTTTTCAATTAAGCTCTTGTGTGTGTGTGTGGTCATCCATGGGTCCGGTCAACGGATCCAACTATCGGCCCTTTCTGTTTACATATGAATTCAATATTGAAACAAAAATTCAATAGATGGTCATCAATTAGGGTGTTAAATTATTATTATTAGATTATCTTCATCATTGTTTATGTCTTATCGGTCAGTGAACACTGATGATATCATGAAGATGATGATGATGATCACATGTAAGTGTGAGAATGTCTCTGTTTGGTGGAAATAATTTTCGATAAATCATTGATTCCATAAATCATGCTTGTTTGCCGTAACCGGAGAGAGAGAGAGAAAGAAAGAATCCATGTGTATTATTATTACCACCACTTTCAATCCCTTGGCACCTCATATCTTGCTATAGTAGTGGTAGCAGTTTGTGTGTTCTTAGAATAGATCAATGTTCTCACTTTTAGCTTCTCTCTTTCAAGCTTCTATTTTAATCATCATCATGTTGATAGTATGCCGTAAATCATATTATCTTTCTTTCTCTCTCTCTTTCGCTTCTCTTCTTTTTTCCACTCTATCCTGTGGTTGGGATCATAAAGTGGATAATTTGAATTGATAGATTCACGAGATGCACGAACAGAGGCAAAGTGAATGTGTATGTGTGAATGTTAGTGGAAGAAAAAAGTGATGGCAATCAAATTGACTTGATTGGATTTGATGATGATAGGTGTTTGCTCCGTCATCATCATCATCATCATCATCATGGACATTGATTCAGATCCATCCATCTATTGAATATTGCATATTGATATTGAAATTGATTCTATCAAGGCTGTATGTTTGACTCCATTTTATCTGTTGATCATGATTTTTCACCATCAAATATATATTCACTAGAACCTATCAACAGAACGAGTTTAAAGTTATGCTTTATTTCCACTTATTTTCGGCCACTCTTTATCCAAACTTACAGTTTGCCAATCCATTGTAACCACACTTACACACATATACATTTAATGAACTCAAAATGATTCTGATCATGTTCTCTCTCTCTCTCTTTCTTTTTTTTCAATCATTCTCTCTCCACTTTCACCCACAGAGTCTGGATGAATACAATTCATCATCATCGGATTGTAGTCCAAGCAGCATCACTGCCGATAGTCTGGAACAACAGAAGATTGTCATGTGGCAACACTTTGCCGTATTTATTACGCCATCCATATCACGTGTGGTCGAGTTTGCCAAGCGTATTCCCGGCTTTCTTGATCTTTCCCAAGATGATCAATTGATTCTAATCAAAGTGGGATTCTTCGAGATTTGGCTTGTCCACGTATCAAGGATGGTTAATTCACTTGAAAACACATTGACATTCAGTGATGGCAATTACATTACCAGACAGCAAATGGAGCTCATGTTTGATGTAAATATCTTGTGACTTACATACTATATTCTATTTCCATTCTTTTTGCCTCTCTCTCTCTCTCTCTCTTTCTCTCCGTTGACCATCTCAATCCCTGGAAATCAATTCATGATCGTTAATTTATTGGTCAATATCCTTTCTTCTTCTTTTTCTTGATCTTTCCATCTTGAAGGATCATCACTATGATCAGAGAGAGGTTTCAAGTTAGAACTACTCAATCGATACGATAAGATGAAGCCTTGTCTCGGTCAATTACAAAGATCTCGCCCCTAGGAATTGCTAAGATCATGAGAATATCTGAGTGTGTGTGTTTGTTTTACTCAATCATTTCATGGAATGAAAAGCATTCTATTGAGTGAAAGTACATATAGGAACACTTGCTTGAGCATAAGGGACCTGAGAAACTTTCTCATCAGACTGTCATGGATGAAAATTAATCGAAATTAATCAGAATTCTTTCAATCCTCACTCCTTGAGTGATCAAGTTTTCACTCATGTTGTTAACAGATCGACCATGAACAGGTGATGATGGCTAACCTTCTGTGCACCACTTGATTTGTCTACTGGTTCATTGTTCACGAAATGGTGGTGATTGAGAAATTGGTCGTTAATCAGTGAAACCCTACAGAAATAATTAAAATCAATTCAGTGGTGACTTCCTGTAGATCCTCATTTTCCCTGTGACATGCGAGAATCTGATTAACAAAATTTTCATTCACCATTCTCTCTCTCTTCTACCTTCTTCTTATTGTCACTTTTGATGATCACCATCACGATAACAATTAATTTTAATCCGTAGTCTAGATCTTGAACTTATCTAGCTTCTGCTTATTCTGCTATTCTTTCCCGTTGATTGACGAAATTTGGATCCAATTTTACGTTAGAGGTTGTCAGTGATAATTATCATGGCAATACATGTATATGTAGATCATTTTGATGGCAAAGGTCAAGAAATGATCGTGATTAACGAGAGAGAGAGAGAGAGAGAGAGAGAGAGAGAGAGAGAGAGAGAGAGAGAGAGAGAGAGAGAGAGTTCACTAGCACAAAACTAAATGACTTCATAAACTTGAATTTAGGGCATTACTTTTCATCATAAGCTGCAGCAACAGCAGCCACCAACAACAGCATTTTGTTGTAATCGTTTGATTGTACCCGGAAGTAATTTTCTCTCTCTCTCTCCTTTCTCTCACGTATTCAAGTTGAAGTGCTGATTCTGAAACATAATACTTTTACTCAATGAACTTATCTCCTCTCATTCACTCTTTTTTTCTCTCCCTCTCTCTCTCCTTACAACAGTATGATTTTGTATCCTCGCTTTTCAACTTTACGCTCTCTTTCAACAATTTACAAATGAACGACACAGAGATCGGCATCTTTGCAGCCGTCATATTGGTACAAGCGGAACGAGGTGGCCTGTATGATCAAAAAGCAATTCTTCGTATTCAGGAAAAATTGTTGGAAGCATTGAAATTGCAGCTTGCACGCAGTCATGCTAACGATTCTCAAGTATATCCAAGTTTGATGATGAAAATACCTGAACTACGAACTCTCGGGGCCAAGCATGCTGAACATTTACAATGGTTCAGAGACAATTGGACACGATTAAAGCTGCCTCCTCTGTTTGCGGAAATATTTGACATACCTAAAGCCGAAGATGAACTATTGGTGGTACCCCAATGATGTTACGCTCATCATTAGGGGATATATCCATGTGTTAGTTGAAAAGAAAAGTTAGACAAAAGGTTAAAGAAGAATTCAAGAATATTGATAAAGCCAGAGAAAGATGAGAATACAAATATCAGTGTAGAAAATTTTCCAATATGTTTCGAAAGAAAAAGTGGATTGCACAATCATCGTCAGTGTAGACGTTTATAACTCAAAATGATTAGAGAAATTCTAAGAATTTACACACCACATTTTGAACAATACGATCTAGAGGAGCTAATTGCAATCGTATGTGCAGAAGCGAGGAAGAGAAAAACTTGACACAATGGAACATCATTTTCATCATCATTCGACTGTCTCTCGGGAACAACTTTTATGTTTCCAAAACTCAGATTTGAGAATTTTTCTATCAACATGAAACTATTCTCAAAGCCATTTTTCATTGATCATAACACCTCAACGAATCTTCTCCAATTAAGTGTCCAGCAAGTTTTTACTCTGCACCTGTATAAGTTTCCTTACCTTCTTCATTTTGGCAATCAGCTATCCATTGCCTCAATTGCCTAAAATTCGTCTGCACTTTCTCCTCAACATTCACCCTTTCCATGTATTTAAATGTCCTTCAAAAATTCTCTTTTGGAAAGAAAAAATTTTTGGGTCGCTGTTGTCCATCATCTCCCTCGTTTTTTAGCTGATTTCAACTACCAATACACATCAGTATGAGTCAAATCCATACATACATGATAGTATTCTCTTTTTCTCTTTCTCTTTCTCCTTCTCTCTCTCTCCTATTGTTCTATGTTTTGACATCTCTATTCTGTTAATGACATTCTTCCTCTCGATTTTTATCGAACTGAACTTGCCATATTGATACGGCCTAATCAAAACAAGCACAGAATATCCTCATTTTTAGTACCACTATATATAGCACTCTCAGCACACACACACAAAAGTCTCACGCACCTAATTATCAACTAATATAATTATTGTGATCCGGTTAGAAAAAGACAATATCTTCAAATCCTCTAACATAGTAACACTGAACCCAGATGAGCCATGATTCATTGTATCTCGTGATCTGATAAACTGAATGATGGAATAATGGTGGACATCAATGAATGAAAAAAGTGGTCAAGATGATACAAAAATCACTGAACACACACACACACAGACCTACATAGTGTAAATATTTCTTGATCTCTAATGACAAGACATTTATGAGCAAAAAAAATTTATGTATCATCCAAAATGAGATGTGAGCCAACATCCTCATATTTGCCATTCCATTTAGAGTTGATGATTTCACATCCTCATCTTACCACTTATATCACATCCCATTATCATCTTTATATAAAAATTATGTTTACTGTAAATTATTTTTCCTTCTCTCTCTTTCTCTCTCCCTCTCTCCCTCTTTCTCTCTGTCTCTATTTATTTCCTCATGTCTCCTCTTCTTCTCTCTCTCCTCCTTTTGTCTTATTTTTTTCCCTCTTAATTTCAATCGTACACTTAATTCACAATCAAATGTTTCATCCGAAAGATATTGTACTTTTGAGAGAAAAATTTTTTCAAACTTTATTCCAATCCAAATTCTCCTGCTTATGAATCTCATGTGTTGATCAACTGATAGCTCCTCTCAAAGTTATTTTGTTTTTTTCCACTCCATCTTCCTTACTCTCCTCCTCATCCCTGAGAGAGAAACCTCTTTATCCATGAGAACAAAAAAAAATTCATGATCGGTCAGTTAATCGGTTATTGTTAGACAATTGAAAGTGGAAGAAGAGAACATTTTTACTCGTCCAAAAATTCATGGCACAAAGAGCGGAAAGAAAAGATCCAAAAATCAAGACATCAGGAATTCGTCATTTTTTAACAAAAAATTTTTCCCCAGAATGGTCTCTTTATTCCTCATCCTTTAATTTATATATATACCCCCCCCCCAAATTCCTTTCTCTTTCTCCTCTCATGCCCTAGACCTTGTTTGTTGTCTAAAATAATTTGGCCGAATTTAATCTATATTATTTCTCCATATTTTATCATTAAATATTTTTTCCGATTTATTCATTATCCAGGCTAATATATAAATATATATAAAGATGAATTCACACCCTCCAATTATGACTCCTTTGTATTACCTATCCAATAATGGAATGAGAACGAAAAGGTGACATTAATCGTTCCGAAAAGAATATGATCTAAACATATCAAGAATATTGGCCAAAAATATGAGTTCTGATTCAAACTTATTGTTCTGATCTGAACAATCTCATCATACTCATTCATATTATCTTACAGCTAAAATCTAGGATAGCAAATTAGCTAGCTTTGATAGTTATTCAAATTTCGTATTCAAGACTTTCTTGGGATCTCATCATGGGAGGAATATCCATCAATTCTATTTGATGTTAGATGATTGGTTGAAAATTATTCCAAATCAGTCCTCGATACGAAATTATAACTGTATTCAAAATCAAATGAATCAAAAAGTTGGCGGGAAAAACTAACACAAAACTTATTGATGCTTCTTATCACTTTATGTGATCAAAATCTTTTGTTGATAAGAGATTGATATCAGTGAAAAGTTTTTCGCTTACTTTTCCAGCATTTTGCAGTTTTTTTCCATAGCTAACGAATGTTATTGACAAAGAGAATTCCAAGCATATAGACTATTCTCTGATCTCTATCATTGATATATTGATTGTCACAGATGTTTGATCGTGTTTCGTAATCAAAATGAAGATTTTGATGGTCTGTCTTCACAGAAGAAAAAATCATTTCCAAGAATTTGAAGCTATCAATGGCCCAAGACTCAAATGCCGTTGATACATTGATCGGATAATCTTTCAACATCTCTCAATTGATTTTGCATCGGATGAGAAGTATTACATATAATATTTACATTTATTTCGCAATCCCACTTCACTCAGAGATTCAAGATATGTCAAGGATGTTTGGATTACCCATACTTGGCAACATCTGATCTAGACCAATCTAGTCCAATTCTAACGCTTGTGTAGGTGTGTGTATGTTTAGCAAAGATTTGAAAGTCATCATCTTTTGAGCAGAGAATCAGATGATTTTAATTATTAATATAATAAGAAAAGGTAATAACAAAAAAAATAAAATAAATGAGAATTTGTCACATCAATAACTTAGAATAATGTTTGGATTGACAACGGAAGCTCATAAGATGACAATTTAAAGATGAGAAACTTGGCCAATATTGTATGAGCAAAAAACAAATCATGTATTGAGTTGAGATAATTATCACATCATCATTGACAAGATAAAATAGGTGGGAAATTTCGTTTGGGGTGAAGAAAAAAAGGATGTCCATCGAATTGCTCATCTTCCATGAAGATCATTTGCCATTTCTTCGAATTTTTTCTGTTCATCGCTGAGTAACAGGGCATCTACACACTTGGTGAATACATCGTTTCGGAAGCAATCACGTCTGATGGGAAGAGAGTAATTTAAATCATCAGAAACATTATTATTTCCAAGAAGAATAATGTATTTGATTTTTTTCTCCGGCAAATAGAGAATCGATGCTTTTTTGGCAGAAAAAGAATGGTCAAGTTCCGATTAATACTCACTTGCACATTGAGTGAAGCCTCGATTCACGATAAAGCATATAACATTCTTCACAAATTCTTTCTAATCGGGCAAATTTTGATTTATCATGATTACCATAACATCCAAGACCAACGAAACTTCTTTTATGCATATCTCGAGCGGCGCAAAATGCGATGATGCTCAGGGCGATCAGAATGAAGAATGGTATAAATTTTTCACCACCAAGCCTATACATGATTCGAAATGTTGAACAAGTGTGTGACACTGCAATGGAAATGATAATAATTGATTCAATGATCAACTGATTTCAACCTGAAGTTTGTGGACTATTAAGTAATAGGTTCTTATGGTGATGAATATTGAAATTGTTAGGAACAGAGATGAAGTTATTTTGTCAATCATCTTGTAATAAGTCGAGATTTTATTTGTGAGGTGATTTAGCCTCTTTCTCTCTCGACCTTCTCTCCCTCTCTCTTTCTCTTTTCTCTCTCTCTCTCTCTCTCTCTCTCTCTCTCTCTCTCTCTCTCTCTCTCTCTCTCTTGCATATCTCTGAAGAGGAGGGAAATGATTCAAGAGAAACCGAAAAACTTGGGAAAAAATTTTTCTCGATGGACATTCCGATTCCTCAACTATGAGCTAGAAAACATTATCATGCTATAACCTTTGATAATAGTAATATATAACGTTATATCACTTGTAATCCTCGAAGAGAAAAAGTTTTCAAAGTAAGTAACTTGGATGGAAATATTCCGGGAAGGTTAATTGCTCCCAGCAATCGCAAGTTATGGGGTATTGATTTAAAATCACGGAAATCACGGAAGAGGAAGAAAGAGAAAGAGAAAGAAAGGAAAAAAGAGAAAAAGGTTTCAATTCATGGCCACTGTTGAATGGACCTTCAAAATAGATGGCTTGTAGCGAGGTGAGCTTAGTATATTTACATTTCATCATGCAAGTGAGCCCTTGTCAATGGGAAATCATGAGATATGCTCTCAAAATACGGCCATAGAATGCTTAATAGGGTGATGATAATACTCTGTGTATGTGTGAGTGTGAAATAGAGGAAACATTTTCAAACTTGTGAGCTTTTTTCATTGAGAAAATATCCAAAAATTTCATTCATTACTTCGTTCTGGTTTCATGGATATATATACCGAAAGAGAATGATTGATAGTGTTTCAAGTGACAGGGAAACAGTTTTTCATCATCAAACTTGTATCAATTTTATCACAGAAGACCACGGTCACGTAGTAAAGTAGACATATGAGTATCTAATATTCTTCAAATGAAGTGTTTCCAAATCATTTCATTAGGCAAACAACTTCATCCTAAGAGGAAGGTTCGAAGACCTCTGATTGATGAAATGAAAGGCAAACGACAAGTGTTCTCATTTTTAGCGATAAATCTGGAAGAATGTTACTTTTTTGTTCCCTACGAGGATCCGATTATAATGAGAATAATGTCCGGAAATAGGAATATAGAGCCCGTTGAGATTGGTTTGAACGAGATTCTCCACTAGGATGGCCTCAATACTGTCTCAACTGTTGTACGAAAGTGTTTGATTGTCAATTAATTAGGTGAACAAACAGTTCTTTTCTCAATGATTCGAACGAATGATTTATCATAGATGAATCGATGTATTCTGATCACTTACGTACTCGATGAATATCTTTGACACCGATCGTTTAAGATGCTTAAGAAACCCTCTTTTAATCACACACCTTATTCGCATAGAAGGAATAGAATAGAACTTTGAAATGAATTGATTGGAATGCCAATGCGAGACAAACTTTCTATGAGATATTATTAGATTAACAATAAGTTAGCTCAAAGTTCATGCTAGAAATGCTATTCTAGAAACGATCTCAGATTTGGTAAACTCTAGGCTCAATGAATAACGGTTAATATTGATATCCGAGAGGTAGCAATGAAGACTCAAGAATTTACTGGCAAGGCTACAATAGACAATCTGGATTACTCTCGGATATATTCGAGGGAATGGCTCAAATTCCTGATACAGTGTCAAAAAAACATTATTCTCTTTCACACTGACTTAGATATTGAAAATCTGAAAATCAGACAGTGATGAAAAGAATAAAAAATCCAAGATGATCGAGAAAATAGCGGAAATTGAAAAGAGGAGGAGATTGGGTGTAATGTAAGGCCGTAGTGATCAATATCGATAAACGTAACGAGGGAAGAGCAGAGAAAACATTTATCATTTCTTGACAACTTACCTTCGAGGTTTAAAAGTTATTGAGTACGAGATTCCAAGAGACTATAGGATCGATGGATTGATACAACCTCACACAATAATAATGAAGTGTTAATAATGAAGCAAAAATTCCAAAAAAACTAGCACACACACACCAAAGGTATAGACAACTGAAATACCAATACTGTATATCCAAATCGTGTAAACAGTCCAGAAGAATGTCCAAGAGGTATTTGAGGCTGAACCTTATCATTTCATGGATTTAAATACCTGAGAAGCTCCCACATGAGAATTTTGGTAGAAGTCCGACCGAGTTACACGAGTTTTAGCAGGCGGAAAGGGTAATACAGTTCCAAAACTGTGAATCAAGTACTCGTGGACCTCACCCCACGCCCAGTGTAAAGTTAAACTCAGCCAGTGGTTTAGGCGTTCATAGGAAAGACGAATGACCATTTTTTCTCGAATATTTTGGATATAATTATATGGTATCATTGATATTCCTGTAAACACGCGCCACATGCGGAAAGTAATCACCATCTATACTAACGGCTAATTTTGAACATACTGACGCCCGAACAGAATCTCTCAGTCTCGTAAGAGAGAGAGAGAGAGAGAGAGAGCTAGAGAGACGATCTAAGTTTAAGATTGGGGGTTCCATTTGTGTGTGTAAAGATAAGTGTTCTGCAGAAATAGAATTCATTCTCAATGAAAAAACTACTACCAATAGCTTAGCCACTTGTATCCACAATTAAGACCCAGGGAACTACTCGTGTAACATGGATGTAGGAGAAAACACAGACTACGCAAGACAAATATCAATGAGCAACCCATTATGGGATGGCATAAATTGAAATTCCAGAGAAAAATGTGCCTACTTGTACTCCTACACATTGACCGAATGGTCACCTTATCGAGGAAATTGAACGAGTGATGAAGAGCAAACCGAAGACCAATTATGATACCAAAAATTGTTTATTGAAACTTGGTTCCTATAATTCATTTCTTGGCGGTAGCCTGTTTAGTGGGTTTTCTGGCTTCCTTTCGCTTTTTCTTTTCAGCCGCACATAGTCTTTCCGTCTTCTTATTGATTAATTTGTTCATTCTCTGTTTAATTCTGTACAACTTGAATCGGTCAAAGTCGGTCATCTTGGCTTTCTGTAGAGGGAGAGGAAGAGAGAGATACACATGATTAGCCGTTTTCAGAAAACGATTTTAGAAGAAATAGTCATCTCAAAAGGTAGCAATCAGAAAAGAAAACAGTTATCGTCAGAGTTGTCAGACGGCCCTTTCCTATCAAGATGGGTTTGGATCATCACAATGCCTACATAATAATAGTCAATTATTTACTGTGATCATTACACACCTTACTCTTGGCCATCAAGCGGCTACCAGATTTAGTTTGTGCAAACTGATCACCAATATTATCCTTTTCCCATTTCAATTTGAGTCTCTTGTCACTAATTGCTGGATGAGTATCGGGCAACAGGAACCTTGTGAGCCTCATCATCTTGAAAGACATTGGCTGACGCGGTACCCCAGTAAGTGGACCAGATACAAGTGCTCGATTTTGATCTATAATATCAATGATAGCGCACAATTTACCAGCATAAGGACCTTGATTGATGATAGCCACACGGCCTCTTTGAACGAAATATTTAACAGGCTAAAAAGATGATCAATGAAACAAAAAAAAACAAATCAAAATAAGTAAGACAATCACTCCAATGTATACACAAACACCCTTCCATTCACACAGACACGCACACCACAAACAATTAGCCCCACAAAATTACATCAACTTACCATACTAGTCAATGAATAAGATTAATTCTCTATCTAAGAAGAACAATTGAGTCCACGACAGAAAATGGACACGTTAAATGGGTGAAAAATTAAATTAAATCCAATTTTTATCAACACCAAACTTGAGACAAAATGTTGAGATTGCCGAAAAGCGGAAATCGGAAGTGGTTCAATTTGTGGGCGGATCTTCATACTAATACCGATCCTAGATCTTGTATCTTGTATCTTGTATTGCTTCACTGCTAAACATGTTCGAAAACTTGTGATAAAACTTGATTAAATTGAATGTTTAATTTAATTGTTTTTGATGATTTGATTTGAAGTTCAGTTAGTTTGATTGATTAGATGAAGAGGTTGAAGAGCAAAATACATTGGTGATGAAAGATTATTTGTTTTGGTTATCAGAGACGAGAACGGGATTCGCCCGAGCTGTGAGTCTTTCCTGCCTGGAATATTGACTTGATTTGTTTGATTTAATTATTTCGATTTCTCTCAATTTTCAGGAGTTACTTGCTCTATTCACTTTGTTTGACCATGATGTGATGGCTTTGCCCAGTGATTTTGGGGATCTAGTAAGTTTGATTTGGCTTGAATTATGTGGAAAGTAATGTTAATTTTCACTCTTTGTTAGCCTTATGTGATAGTGAAAAGTTCGAACGAAAATAAGTTATTGCAGATTGCTCAACGATCTGTTTGTACCAAGTTTGTTATTCATTTATGGACACATTCGAAAAATCATTCCGAATTATGTGCAAAGCTTAAAGAATGCCAATGGTGTTTGGATCCTGTGAACTGTGATGAAAATCGTGCCTTTCGATTCACTGTTTTTTGTTTTGGTAAAAAAGTTTCTCAATCTGTGAAAACAGACAAGATTGAACAGCTTTCGTTTCTTCCTTTTCGTGGTCCAATTCGCTTGGAAGGAGCTGACAATATTTTTTTCTACGTTGAAAACTATGGACGCCATCCAGAGAAGGCTCCCGAGAATCCTCTGGAAATTTTTTTCGGCAAATGGTTGTGTGATGGAAATCGCAAAGCAATGAGTTTTTTATCACTTAAGAGTCGCAAATTTATCTCAAACACATCAATGGACCCACTATTTGCCTTAATTATGGCCAATTTAGCACTTGTAAAAGATGGGGATGTAGTATTAGATCCATTCGTTGGATCAGGAAGTCTACTGGTTGCCAGCGCATACTTTGGAGCTCGAGTTTTTGGTAGTGATATTGATTATCTTCTGCTTCATGGCCAAACCAAACCAACTCGAGCAGATGTCAAAAAAAGAGAGCCTGAAGAGTGTATAAGAACTAATTTCAAGCAATATAAAATGGAAGAAAAGTACCTTGATATTTTGGTCGCTGACACATCTAAGCCGCTGTGGAGAAAGTTTGAATTTGATGCAATCATAACTGATCCTCCTTATGGAATACGAGAGAACTCTCAGAAAGTAGGAACAACGAAAGTTGATGTAAAAATACCTGAGGAACTTCTCGCTGCTCATATTCCTTCCAAAGTGCATTATAGCTTAGGAAATATTGTCGATGATCTCTTCGAACTGGGCCTCACCAATCTCAAGATTGGTGGAAGATTAGTTTTTTGGTTTCCCAAAAGCCGAAATGAAAATCACGAGGAATCTCTTCCCATTCATCCTTCTTTCAAACTTATTTCTTACAGTGTCCAGCAGCTTGCTCAAAATGTGGATAGAATATTAGTTTGTTATGAACTAGTCCGAATCGATACCAAAGTTGATCCTTTCATTCCAAAAGCTGTGAAACAATTTCGTCAAACTTATCTAACCAACTTAGGGAAAGAATGCAAAGTGAAATATGAAGAAGATTCAGCCTAAAAATGTCCACCCATAAGTCATCATTATCGCATCATCATAATTTTCAACCAACAAGTATTCTCTCTCAAGAAATACAGTAAGAATAGAATTCTTAAAATACTATTCTTAGAATACGCCACCTACTCTTAGTAAGAACGAGGTTGCCACCAGCGTGGGTCAATCCACCCTCTCCATATTGCTCATTCTCCATCTTGTTCGGCTTCCGTTTGCTTCCGATTGATAAATTTCTCGTGTGACCTGTCTCTCAATAATTGCTCGTGCCATTCTTTCGATCTTTTCTAATACCACTATTCGTGTGTTTTTCTTGATCAACTTAGGTTAGTAAATATACTCTCATCGCGAGCCGTTAAAATGGCTGCATTCAACTATGTTGAAATAAAAAATAGATGGGACCAGAAGGTTGAAGAGATGGGAGGCGGTGGGGAATTGATCAAGCTGGATAAAATCCTGGTTGACAGTGGATATCCGATGTTTAACCTGGGAGAGTGCCCCATGACGGATGAAATGGTGGAGCTGAACTTGAGACAAATGATTCCCAAAAGTTTGACCAAGGTGTTGCCGTACTTCATCATCTTCGTTGAGAATGAGGTCTGGTGTATTTTAAAGAGCGCGTTCGTTGATACAGAAGAAAGGGCAGGAGTCACCTTCACGAAATGCAGATATTGCGAGAGGGACATAGAGAATGGAGTGGATCCGGTGGCTCATGTTCTAGGCAACGAATGCAGAGTTGTATACATTGGACCTGAAGAATACCAGTGATTGGGTTTCTAACCCATAGATGTGGGATCTCCAAGCCATCCTCTTACGGAGTGCCTTCCTAACCACCTTCTCTTCCTTTTCAACTCACAGCTCTCTTCTGCTTCTTCTTCTGTCTCATTGTTTTCTCCCCCTAAACTTATTTCACAATGGAGTCCATACAACACTCGGGATGTATGCATGAATTTTTACCAAGACACAGGCTCATTCATGATACGAAGTCACTCGTTGAGTCAATTTTGTCAACATAATTGTGTAATAAATTTGAAATATATTCTTATGAATGTTCTCAATTAACAAGTAAAAAGAATCTTTCTCGGGTAACAAGACTAGAATTTGGCTTATTCTTTCTGGATTAACCAAAAAGGTATGCTTGTGGGTTCCACTGAAGCTTGTAGAAGACGTGTGTGGGTGTGTGTGTATGTGTGTCAGTGATCATCCTGACCACTTGTGAGTTTTTCTTGAATATAAAAAATCTGTTCCAAACATAATCGAATCGGATTCCTAAATATATGTACGGCTCAATACTGAGGAATGATAAGATCCAAACAAGATCAATAAGAAACACTGGCCTCAAAAAATAGGAATGTAGTTATCAATTTTTGCCTTGTGTTTTTGAGCAACGCATTCAGCAATCCATACAATATTACGACACTCTTGTTCCTTGAGCTTGAGAAATGCGTGGAAAACGCCAAAATGAAACTGTTGCATGAATGCGTTCACATTGAGTCGCACTTCATATTCAAAGAAACGATCTTCCAAAGTTTTCTCCTCATTTTGACCACTATCAAAGATTGCACGATATTCTGAATAGTAGGCCGCTACAGCACGAACTTGATCATAATCATCAGCACGAGCCAAAGCAGCTAGACCATCAGGGTGCAATTGACCACAGCAGGGATACAATTTGACTCGATCTTCTCTACTCAATTCTGTTCCAAAGGAATTGATTGTGATGTCAAATGCTCGACGATCAGCTTCAAAGCCTAAAAAACGGTATACAGATTAGGTTAAAATTAACGAACCTACAAGCTACACACAAACCAGAAACTTACCCAAAATTTCACACATTACCTCACCAGTTGTACCACCAATTTGTTTACAAAAATCATAAAAATCCTCTAGATATGCCTTATAAAGAGTGTTTCGTATCAGCTCAATATTCATTTCATCCATATCTTGCTCAGATAGACAATTAACGAAATATGGGGCCAACGGTGTGTCAACCAATATTGCATTGTATAGATCGGATGGTGTTGAGGCCACATTGATTGCTTCCATTTGATCAAATTTGCCCAACGGATGACATTTGTCAATCAATTCAGGAATGGGGCGTTGATGTAAAGTGCCCGTTATAAGTAGGACAACATTATCGATCATATATGAATATGTTATATAATCCAAAAAAGTAGTCAACGGTTCACAGGCTTGATTGCGAATGTGTAAAAATTCGGCCACTATTTTTTCTCTCAATTTATTCTCAATCACGGATACCACCAATGATTGTGGCTCATTAGCCAAAAAGTTACCATAATCAGTACTTTGAAGATGAAGCTTCAAGTCTTTTGCAAGTGTGTGTGTGTGTATACAATGTTCCTCCATGCAATCACATGAAGGTTGAAAAAGTGGATTAGTTGGAAGACAAATTATTAGAAATGGTAAACATTGCAAGTGTATAAACATACACACACAATATTGTGCACATTGTTAATTGCTATCCACTATTGCCACAATCAATTCCAGTAGGAAACAATTGAAGAAATGAAACTTACCTTCCAATGATTCACATTGAACAAGATTAAGGTAATCACTTTGTTTCAATATTCCACACTTGAAACCCCTAATAAGACCTTCAAAATAACCACAATCAATATTGAACAGTGCTTCTGATATCATCTTGATAACATTTACAACTATTTGAATTTACACAATTTGTCTAAACAATTTAGAGTTGAAAAGAGAGAGAAAAGAAACACCAAAGTTTCACTCAAAAACTGGAAGCAAATTGAGAGAAGAGAAAACCTTCAAAAAAAAGTAGGAAAAAAAATTATTTCCCAATTTAAATCACAATCAAAGTCTCTCTCTCTATACTTTAATTTTGCTATGAAAATCATTCAAGGCACATACACATAATGGGAGTTAACAGGAAAGAGAGAGCAATCAAGGCAGAGAGAGAGAGAGAGAGAGTGAACATTATTATCAATGATTGTGAATCACACAATCATTAAATGATCAACAGAATCGTTGATTCACCGGTAGAGAGAGATGAAAGCTTTTACAATGACACAGATTGGCACCACTAGCCAATCTGATTGTAAGTACATGTACCATCAACCAGCATCAGGAAAGGATAACATCTTTTGTGACACTTAATCTTTAACCTTTTTTGATAAGATGATAAGTTTTTTTTGTCTCAGATGATCTCTCTGTGTGACCATTCAATACTTTTGTGATCTGAATACTTTGATGTCAATCGAATTTTCATTCATTTTCGAATATCGTTCGTATTGTGAATAAGAGTTTTCTTTTCTTTTCACATTTCGTTAGATATTGCCGATTGAAACGATTGCATTTTCAATTGTGATAGTGAGAAAATTGTCCAGATTAATTTCAAGTATGTCCCAGCGAGTGCCCATCAAAATTGGACCATCCATATTGAATTCAGATTTAGCCAAATTAGCGGACGAATGTGAAAATCTTATGAAATCGGGTGCCGATTATCTTCATCTTGACGTTATGGATGGACAATTTGTACCGAATATCACATTTGGACATCCTCTGGTGAAATGTTTGCGACAAGATCTTGGTCCTGGACCATTTTTCGATATGCACATGATGGTTGCTCGACCAGAACAATGGATTGAACCCATGGCCGATGCTGGTGCTAATCAGTACACATTTCACATTGAGGCAACTGATCAAGTTGATGAGTGTATAAGGAAAATTAAAGAAGCCGGTATGAAAGTTGGTATCGGAATTAAGCCAGCAACCGATGCATCGGTAGTTCTTCCCTTCATCAATAGTATTGATATGGTCTTGGTGATGACCGTTGAACCAGGATTTGGTGGTCAAAAATTCATGGCAAACATGATGGACAAAGTTAAAATGCTTCGAAATCAATTTCCATTTATAGATATAGAGGTAGATGGTGGAGTTGGTCCACAAACCGTTCAACAATGTGCTTGTGCTGGTGCGAATATGATTGTTTCGGGAACTGCAGTCACTCAAGCCCCCGATAAGGGTCAAGTAATTCGAGATCTTCGTAAAACCGCTGAGACAATGTTCAGATCATCGTCTTCGTGAATTTTTTGCTCAGAATCATGTCAAGATCTTATGATTTTCCATTGGAATGCTCACCTCAAACTTAGTTGTGATTTAAACCACAAAAATTCTCAGAATTATGCATTGACACACCTTTCAAGATATTCTCTATTACAGGCGTTTTTACTTTTTATTTCGAGGGCGAATTTATTTTCGAAGATTCTTATTCAACGAACACTTTGAAAACAGATGTTGAATGGGCATGAAATGTATTGAGATATTTTTTTCAATCTTCAAGATTGCTTGCTAGAAAAGGCAGTTCTTTCGTGAAACAAAAGGCACATAAAGAGAATCAAAAATAAATATGAATATAAAAAACATGATGATTTCTCGAGGGAGAACTTTGAGAGAGATTTGTTTAGAGATGAGAAATATTTGATCAATTTTTGATGGGGATTCATTGAGCAGCAATCGTTCATTGTCCAAGATTCTGTTCAAATAGCAGAATTGAGGGTTGATATGAGTCAAAATTAGAGGAATTTTCTAAGAACCAAGAAAGATATCAAAAGTGACGAAAATATCAAAGAGACATTATGATATAATGTAGCTGAACCAGCTATTCGACACTTCAATTGATCAAAACGGCTCTCTCTTCTCTGCTCCATTCTTGTATATTCTGATTCAAGACTTTGTCCATCAATATAAGTGACCGGATCTTGGTATGGATATTCATAACCTTGATTGCATTCACACTTATAACCACCAGATTCAAATTTACGACCATGCATAGGCACACAGCGAGACGATTCACGATCACATTTGTGAGTCCCTTTGAAAGCATTATTGGCATTTTCAGGCTCATCACACTGATTCATATCCATTTGCAAAAGATCAATTTTGACAGTTATAACACCCTTAAAGACGATTCGATCTCTTAAGTTATTCCAACCAAAGAATGGAGCACTATAGCTTAAAATCCACCGATCGAGACCTCCACAATCATAAAACGGAGGAGTCCAATAGCCATCATTGAATTCAGCAGCTCTGTATTGCTGAGGATATTGATCATATTTGATAGTATTCAAACCAGATGAATTGAATCTGATGTTAATCTTTGTTGTGTACGTTTGGAGTTGACTTGTGATACCATCCCATCTTTTCTTCAGAAAATCGAAAGCTGTATCACTCATATAATCTGGAACTTTTTTTCCAGGAGATAACATGGCTAAATCTCTGACATAAAAAGTTCTCAGCTCACGTCTATTCTTAAAAGCATAAGGTGCAAAGTAAGGTCGCTTTTTGTCCGGAAAATGGTGGCGATCAAACATAGCTGTTGCACCCAGTATTTTGAGATTAGATACAACAATGCTGAGAATCTCACCAATAATTTGATCTTGAGTCAGCGGTGAATCAGGAACACGGAATTCGGCATACCGTTCTTCAGGATTGACAACTTGCATGAAAGCTGAGATAAAATTTGCCAGTCTCAAGGCCATTCGAGCTTCATTTTCGAATTGTTTTTCTTTGCCATGAGCAATATCACCTCGTAAGTGCAACAGTTGTGGTGTAAGGCGCTTAACGTAACCACACGAATCGGGGGTTATGTTGTGACGCAAGAAATCGGCAAAAGAATTCGGCTCTATTCTAGAAGTTGAATTTTTCCCCAATCCGGTGGCTGTTCTCATAGATCCAACCATTTTATAGCGTTCAAATTCACTCATCACTCGAGCATTCTGAGTTTTGACTGCCATGTATCCAATCTTATCACAGCTGAAGCCTTTCTGATATTCTCTTGTGGTAGCACGTTCAATTAATTGGCCCAAATAAGGTGTTCGCACTGTTTTAGGTAATCTGTAGCCAGGTCTGCACCGACACTGATAGCCTCCTCTTCGGAAACCATATCCATGTATGGGCTCACATTCGGTGGTCTCATTTCTACACCTAGCTGTTCCTGCAAAAGCATTTGGACGAGGATTGCCTTCACTGAATGGACACTGGTTGATATCTAGACGCTCGAAATCAATTTCCATTACTGAGGCGGCAACATATCTGGAATTTTAAATATTGAAAAGAGATATTAGACTGAAGTCGAGTTTGACCAGTTGAAAAATGGAAACATTTGAGTAGAGAAGCATTTCCCTTGGATAAGCTAATAAGCTGATTAAGGTCTTACCTAGGATATTCAATATGTCTCCAGCCAGTGTGCCGAGGATTAAGATCAACAACGGGTGATGTGGCAGCTATAATCCATTTATTTGATCTGCCACAATCGAAATAAGGCTGTGTCCATTTTACAGGTCCAGGATCATCGGATGCATGGGGAGGTCCATGGAAAGTGAAAGTTTCATTCACACCATTAGCATGTGAAATTTTCACTGTATAAGTTGTTTTTGAATCTTGTAGCTGTGTATCATCAGGAAGCCAATGGGAATACCACCTGTTGATCTTATAGTGTTCATGAGTATAGTTATCTTTCATTGAGTTAGGCTTGATAGCACCCAAATCGGTTGCTTCAAATGTGTTGAGAGTGGAAACTTTCGAAATGTGATGAGGATCATCGAAATCATCCGCTCGATAAGCTCTTGGACCAAACAGCGGCATTGTTTTATTGTAAAATTGTAGGTAAGAATTTGTGTAGGCTTTGTCAGGTCCATAAACAATTGAACTAGCGTTGATGACACGATTAGCGGCTACATCGGCAATACTTGCAAGAAAAAAATACACAAAACCTGGTTCCGCTGAATCATTAGCTCTTTGAAGTATGAAGCTAAAATTGAGAGAATTAAAAAGAAAAGGTAAAAAAATAAGTTAAGAACGAACTAATTCAAACTTTAACTTTGATTGTATCGACTTTGAGTATTGCAATTTTCACTCAACCAATGTGCTTCTCTTGATCTTCGACATGGTGAGAATTCCATTTCCAAATTGCAATCAAAAAATATCCAAGATGATTGCTTCGAGAAATATGCATATTTAACATCGAAGCGCGAATCAAATTGGATTAGCAAGAAGTTGTAACAATATTCCTATCAATTGAATCGAGATGAAAAATTGATACTTTCTACAAAACTAACCTGTTAAAAAAAGCCCGACTCAGAGCCATATTGTGGACATGAAGCAGATTGGTCCGATTGGGAAACACTGGATCAATGCCCAATGATTTGATGTTGGGCACATGTGTGACCGTTGAATTGGGCAAAAAAAGTTCATTAATATCAACAATTTTACAATTATCCTTATTGACACGCTTTATTTGATCACTGATCACATCAAAATAGTCTCTTGATTGCCATTCAAACTGTGTCCAGCCCACAGGCCAACACAACATGGAACACACTATGATGGACAGCCATCGCCCAAAGATCATCATGGCCATGATATGATGACAGTAATAATCAAGTTGATTCGACCGATGATGATCAACACGTGAGAACGGCCACACACAAACAATCAAAAGTTTTTACCCAAAAATCACTCTTTCCTATCCAACACAATGGTCACACCCTGTCCACCACAATACAGGTATAACTCTGTCACACATCAACAATTAACATGCAAAAGGAACATGTTTCAAAATCATCAATATTTTGAAATGCTTCTGTTTCTGTTGAGTACAGAAGTTGTAGTCCAGGTAAAAAAAACTTTTCAAGCTCTTTCTCACTGCGCACTGAGCAACACACATACACATGTACATGTACCTTAAAACCGATGTATCGATACCTTTATCGATAGTATATATATTCGGACAGAATTTATCATGAAAATTTCATGATGGAGAATGTATCATGAAAAGTTTGAAAATTGGATTAGAAAAAATGTAGATATACAATGCAAAATACATTGTGGGCTCTGAGGATAGCATGTATTTAGCATCTAATGTTTCTAGCTTTTTGATTGTCCAGAGGAGTCAAATAATATGGCTATTTGCCACTAAACTGGGGAATTTGATGGCGAATAATGTTCCAGACCGTATTGAGCTCATTCGAAGTTATGAGATACGCTAAGTATTCGCAGTTATCATTCAAGGGAAGTAATTTCTCTAATTTTTATCATCATAATCGGAGTCAGTTACTTTACACGAGTCTAATATATTGCTATCGTAAATAAAGAGGATTAGAAAAAATACTCGTCAACAGAATGTAGCATTATACCATTTGGATATCGTGATCGTTCATGACGATTGAATGGAATTTCCACAAAATGTTGATATTGATGAACAACTTTCACGTGGATTTAGATTCTGGAATAATCTAAAGAACGTACATTCGGAGAGAAATTAATATCTCATTGTTCAAAGTTTTTGCTGATTCATATCTTTGAAATGTCTTGTTATGAGAAAAAATCCCCTGTAAATAATTCCCCTTCTCTTTGCACGGAATTCTCACAACTCCCAGATTTTTAAAACAAATATAACACTAACCCCATTTTATCGATGTTCGTTAGTTCTTTACCGTAATCTAAATCAAGGAACTTTCAAAACTGTTTGGAATCGAAGTTTTTAAGAATTTTCAATATGATCTTATTTGCCTTCCTATTCTTATTCTACATTCCACTCTCTCATGAAGCTGTATCATTTGGTGGATGTCCTCAAATGATGCGAACAGAAGATCCTAATTTCAATATCGCCAACGTAAGCTTGTTATCAAAATATTTTTGCTCTTGAACTCAAATTTATTATTATTATTATTATTATTTATTATTATCATTAATCAATGTTTTTGAATCTATAAAAGTATGCAGGAATGTGGTATGAGATTGCTAGAGTAGATAATATCTTCGAAAAAGGTCTCAAGTGTGCAAAAGCAAACTATACTGTTCTACCAGATGGAAAAATTGGAGTTGAGAATTCTGGAAAAAATAATGGGTAAGCATGTTTATTACAATGGTAAATTGCTTTACAACATTATTTACCACGGATTTATCTTTCAATTTCTAGAGATGCCGAAAAATGTGTTGAAGGAACTGCTAGAGTTGATGATAGTATGCCAAATCTTCTGAAGGTCAGATTCAATCCAAGTGAGTTTTTTTCAAATTTTTCTTGATAGGATGTTGGGACTTATATTTATCTCTTTTTCCTTACAAGTTATGCCAGAAGCACCTTACTGGATTGTGAAAACAGACTTCAATAGCTATGCCTTGGTCGTTTCGTGTATGGATTTTTTCGGAACCATTAAAACTCGTGAGTTATAGGACGAACTTGTTAGCTGTCCAATAGAGGCTAATATTCTGTTCTTGTACATTATAGAAAATGCATGGCTACTTTCGAGAACTCCAATGATGAATGAAGAAACTTTGAAAAATTCACTCAGAACGCTGGCTAGTATTAGAATTCCCACAACTAATCTGATCCTAGTTGATCAAGTTAATTGTTAACTTTTTGGACTAGACTTCTTGGTAAGAAAGAGTCAAGAAAGTGAGAAAACGGAAGTGAATGAAAATTTTTGATCTTGCTTATCCATGGATCGTTGATTACGATATAAATAAAAATTTTTTCAGCTAAGAAGACCATGTCTCAAGTACTAAATGGCAGATTGATCATCAGCTTCTCATGGATTACATGCAACTAATCGAAGATTTTCTTGAACTGTATTTTTGTCCCTATGCCTACCAGTTTCCGGAACAGGATTTTTTCTTTTATTAATTCAAATCTGTTTGATTTTGTTTTATTTTTGATCACACAAGATTAGCATAATAATAATTTAACAATAACTTTGATTATCCAATCCTCAGAGTGATCGAATTTCCATTAAAATTGATTTCAAGATGAAGTTCTCCTGAAACATAAATCTGTCCAATATCTGGGCCCATCGTGTGTAAATTTGCAGCTCCTTTAATGATCATTTGAATTCCAATGCATACAAGTAGAAAAATCAAACTTTTGGAAAAGTCAGTATGAATTCAGATATCACCATGTCTCAGATCTGTCAAATTTTTTAGAACCACGTATGATTCATCCTCCTTATGTGGTACAAGACAATCGAAAGCTTCGAAGAGAATGACAAATCTTCAGTTCATTATGCATGCTTTTTCACTGTTTGATTCCTCTGACAAATTTTATTCAGCTGGTCAGTTATACTTACATGATTTAGTCTCAAAGAGCTTTTGTCACCATCATCATAACCTCTCTACTGAACAATCTCGCCTTGATTTCTCTCTTCCACGGTTTCATTGTTTCAATTGCTTTCTTTTTCACACTCTATGGATTAAATGGTGCTCATCTAAACAATAAGGTTGGTCAAACCATCTCATTGTTAGAATCAGATAATCAATTAAAACACTTGTCCTCTCAGCATAATTGACTCATTTGCAAACTTTTCACTATGGGAAAGCAACCTGAAGCTCTATCTGAAGAATTGAATCTTCTACTCGCACTGGAAAGCTTTTGAGCGAACTCAGAATTCTAGGTACAATCAGCCTCTCCTTTTCTCACTATACATCGGAGAGAATTGAACGGCTTCTTATTCTAATTTGAATCAAAAATAGGTTACAGGAAGCCACCGGAACCAATTTCTTAGCTGGAATGGAATCAAGCTTATCTCTAATCCAAGAAAGAATTCTTCTTGAATAATCGAGGACAATGCCGGGATGATCAGAATCAATAACCTTCATTGCTACCCTAGTCTTGATTTTTATCCGAATTTCAAATCAAAAGTGATGAGACTACGGTTATTCCCACTGAACAACTTTTGTTTCAAGCACCTCTCACTCTGATTTTCTGACCATTTCTTGAAGCTTCTCGGAACGAAATTCTTCTCATTGTCATGGAGTCGGTGACTATTAACTTGGAGGATAGATCTTCGGTAAAAGACTCGGTTTTGGATTCGAAACTCGATTAGAGTTAATTTCATCTCTATTGACTTCAAACAAAAGAAATAAACTTGAATGGAAGAATAGAAAATAATCTGAAAATTACTGTGATCTATGCATGAGATGAGAAGTGTTCGAATGGGTGACTGATGCTCAGATGTATCAATTTTGGAAGATAAATTTGATATGAAAGAGCCTCTTCTACTTAATTAGTCAGGAGAAACCGAAAAAGAGGAGGTCATGATACGAATGATTCGAAACACAAATATTAGTGTTTGTATATTGATGCCTATATTGCACAATAACGGTCTTTATAAATTTTAGATTACAATATGTTGATGACAAGCATCCTTTTTACAAAATGGGAAAAATATAAACAACGTGGGTCCAAATATATCTCTTTTTCGTCGTTCAGATTTCCGTCTAGGCGTTAAAATATTTACAGATGTTTGTACGGGTGTGGTCAAGCGAGGGGTGATGATAGGTGTTTATGATGATGGTGATAAAATATTGATGAGGGTGATCTTCTTCGAGATAAATTCAGCAGTTCAAATCGATTTTTTGATAATTTAATGATTCCAAACAAGACAAAAAAATTTTTTTTCACAGCCTTTAGTTCATCCACTTCCGACAATTAGGGGCACCGCAAAGACAAGGGATCTTGGAAGAATCATCCTCGACGTCAAAACGATAGTCATAAGTTAGCTGAAATAGAGAAAAGATAATAGAAATAAGTTTTCACTCAAAACACAATGAATAACAATGTTTATCAATCATTTAAAAGGATAGATGAAAATACTCACTTCTTCTCCTCTAGCTATTCGCCGACTCGCGATGATAAGTATTTTGTTTTCTCTATCGATCTGTACAACCTCAGCCACACAATTCGGATTGCAGGAGTGATTGATGTAGCGAGCCAATCCTCCGCTGAGTGTTGCGTCGACGACACGATTTTCGTCCAGTCTGAACATATAAACACCTCGGCGATTCTAGAGTGAAAAAAGAAAGGTGTATATTAGCAATTGAACATCAAAAAACGAATACATGACAGAGAGTAATGAAGAAGATAGGATGTCGAAGAAAAAGAGTTCGAAACCAACCTGGGTCTGATAGAGTCGCTCATTTCGCTCAGCAATTTCATTCCTGATCAATTGTCCGATGTATTCAATGACCATGGTATGCTTTTCGATATCACGAGCAGCATACAAGCCTAGACCAGCTATCCTCGATCTGGCGAGGAATACGTTCATTCTCCATTCTACTTTCATCTTTTTGTACTGTTGAGACTTGGAGTGAAAAAATTGCTTTATGTAAGGAGATCTTTCTTCGCTACATGATATAGACTGGAGGGAAGATCGTGCAGCACCACGAGTTTGAAGGGTGTGAACACGCTTGTAGGGCAGTAAGACTCTCGGTTCAGTTCGTGCACACCCAGTTGGATTTATGGGTAAGGGTAATTCGATAAAATGAGATCGTCCAAAACGGAAGTTATAATCGGGTAAACTGTCAACACCTGGTAAAGACTCCAAAATTCTCATGACGGATTGTTCAGACAAGCCAAAAAGATCTTCACCAGAGATGTAATCATTGAAAATTTTGATACCGCCAGCATCTTTTCGCATTCTGACAATTGATGATATTATTTCTTGCCAGGCTGCTTTAGGTGAGTCAGCTCGATAAATGACTTTTTCAAAGCCTTCTTCTTGAACTTCAACGATGAATTGAGGTCTTCCATCGTTATCAACAATACTGCAGATGTATTTACAGCGTCTCTTCAGAGCTCTCATACTCCAAAAGAAACGATTCACTTTATAGCCCACTGGATAGATACTTGTTGGGCTGTGAAAGGCATGCAACTGATGAGGTAAAAGTTGGCCAATATTGAGGAATATCAGGCTACCTATTCGCATGAGATTTTGTTCATCCGAATGAATCATACTCGCCATTTGTCGATGCTCATCTCGGCTCACATATACACGACGAGGAACCATGAAATTATCCATGACATCCTCGGGTTTGTAGCCCTTGGGCACATGTTGAGCACACAGCAGGGATTTGTCTTTGAAGAAAACGCAACTATCAGAGATGGCACAAGGAAAATGATAAACTGAGGTACACTTCAATTTGAAACACTTCAAGGAAGCGCCCATCTTACGGCATCCAACACACGACAGGGTTGATCCCCGCTTACAGGCAGCATCTACATTCATGAGGGCTCCCATGACAGTTTCATATACTTCAGATGACCACAAAGCACAATTGAGATGTACCCATTTATCGACATCCATATTCAGCAGACGAGCGGATCCATTTGAAGGACCGTCACCAGCAATATGACAGAGTACACATCGCCGTTCATCTGGAGGAAGGCTTTTTGGTTTAAAAGATAAGTCAAAATTTTCCTTGATATCGGGATAGAAATGATTGGCACGGTCTCTTGATGATCTTTTAGGCTTTTTTGGTGTTTCAAAAGCCTCAGGAGACCAAGATTTGTACTTTATTCCCGACCATCGCTTGGAGGTAGGAAGTTGATCAAACGAGCTTGAGCTAGCATTCTCATCCTCAGTCCACGGAAGCTTGGTTTTTATTCGCTCATTATCGGTGGATAGATCAGTTTTCGCAGGTGGTGTTTGGTTCAACAAAGGAGGAGGAGCAGGCTCACTAATGTTTTCGACGATTTCATCCTCTTCCATCATGGGGCTCATTGGAGGCAAAAGATCCATCGGTGGTTTCATGGATATGGGAGCAAGGTCTAGCGCTCGATGGCTAACAATTGCTTTCACTTCGTTTTCAGAGGACATTGTGGACGAATAGGATGAACCGAATCGTAAAACACAATCTTCACTGCAGAAAGTAGCATATTCCTCTTTGTCAGCTGATTCACGAGCCGATGCTGGGAGATCATTCCACTTGACTTTCACACCAGCAGTAATAACGAGAACTTCACAAAATCTACAAAAAGAGTGATTGTTCTCGCCAAGAAAACTGTCTACACTGATATCTCCATCAAGCTTGGAGGACTCGTCAGGCAGCATACCTCGGACAGATGATGGTGAGGCTGATCGATCTAATTCGTAATCTATCGGAGGTTTGATATCCAACAGATCAGCTATTGCAAAGAGTATTCCTTTGATATCTTCAGATGAGGAGAGAGTGAGTGTAACAGAGACATTACCAGAACCACGAAGTAAAGAATGAGATCCAACACCGTTCGGTTTGATTCTGAATCCATTTGATTTTTTGTCAATATTTTCCTTGTTCTTCTCAGAGTCTGATTCAGATGAAGAGCGACGATCTGTGATGGAATCTGATTTTGTATCTTCATCCATCGGCTCTCCAGGTTTCAATGGCACAGGTCTCAATAATGGTATAGCAGGAGAAAGGCGCTCTTTCTCTCTTTTGATGGTACCACGTTCTTCTAAATCTCTCAATACTTTGAAGCAGTAGTCAGTTTCTTCATACTGGACACACTCAGGAGAAGAAGATGAAACGATACTCTCGGGGCTGTCACAATCCCGTAATCGGCGAGAGGAGTCATTAGATGTTGCTCTGTCTAGTACATATTGGGAGCCAGTAAGTGTTCCACGAGAGAACTCTTGATTGTAAAAGCTCTTAGCACTAGAAGGCTGAGATGGGGGAGGTTCAACTACCTTTGTTGACTTAGATCCAGGTAGTAAATTACGCAGTGTTTCTGGAGAATAAAAATCTTGTACATTCGTAAAATATGCTTTACCATAAACTCCTTTCAGTGTCGATTGCTGAGCATTAAGGTCACCAGATCCAAAAACTGGACAAATATTATAATTTGGTGTTATCATTGGCTCTTGTATTCGTAGGGGCTCTAGCTGCTGCTCAACTTGAGCCATAAAATTACTGATAAAGAGAGCATAATTTTCATCAGTTCGAGTGTTGGAAGCCTTACGAGAACGCTTTTTAGCTGGACCATCGCTAGACTTTGATTCCTTCTTTTTCGCAGGTCTTTTGCGCTTAGGTTTTGTCTCTTCAGGTGGAGGTGTAGGATCTCGTTCCAACTGAGCACGACGGATATCCAAAGAAGTAACTTTTTTCTTGCAGAGTGATGATTCAACCGATTTATCAGGTGTTGAGATAACAGACCAATCTTGAGAGCCTGAGGCTTCCACAGAGCTCTTTTGACTATTAGAGTCTTGATGGAAATTAGGGTCTGGAACTATTGGAGCTTCCGTAATTGTTACAGTGCTCATATTTATACTACTCGACGTGCTACTATTGTCCAGAGAACCATTCTCAAGAGGATTAACCTCTTTTGGTTCTATCAATTCTTCACTGGCTGTAGTTGTTTGCTCCTTTGCTGCAGTTTCGTTAGAAATGAGAGAAAGATTTTTCATTGCTTCCTGAGAGTCAGCAGACCGACAATCCTTCAAGAGCTGCTTGAGTAAAACATTGCCCCGGGGATCTGTTTCATCTGTTGCATCGGAGGAACATTCCATGGCATCAGAGGGATCACATCTGTTGTTGTTTACAGCATCCATATCCTTGTCAGTCAAGATGCCTTCTTTAGAATCAATTGGTGACATTTTTACTGGCTCATTAGCATTGGAATTTATCTGCTTAGAGTTCAAAGAATAAGAGTCAGTTTGTGATCAACACTGAATGAGAAAAAAGTGAACTTACCTCCATTTTCACAAAAACGTGTGCATCAGACTTGCTTGGAGATCGAGCATCATTTTCGGGATCGGGATCAGAGGTAGAATTTTGTCTCTCGATCACTTTGGCATTGCCAGGGATCATAGAGGAAGAATTCCTTTCACTCTTGGACTCATCTTGGCCAGAAGACTGTTCAAGCAAAGAATCATTGACAGCGTCATTATCAGCTCCACTACCCTGTTCCTCGAAATGCAGAGAAAAAGTTTTGGCTTCTCCAACTTCATCGGTATTTAGGTCTTCGCTAGAAATTTGAGTGGTATCACTAGGATGTTCTTTGGCACTGTCCGTCATGTTTTCTTCTAGGGGGGAGAGAATGAGAGATTGGTGAATTGAGTGGAGGGGAGAGTCGAAAGTGAGAGGAAAATGAAAACTTACCATTGATTGGAAGACACATAGTATCGTTCTTTCTATCAAAGTGAGAAGATTGAGGATTATGTTCAGGAGAGGAGAAATCTAATTGATTCGGTCGGACAGGTTGACGCTGTTGGACATTCTGTGTTTGCTGCTGCAGTGGGGGTGCATTTTGTTGAACATATGACTGGTTATACATGCCTTGCATATTACCAACTTGAACAGGACCAACATTATCATTTGCAATAGTAGAGGGTATTCCCATTCTCACATTTTGTGGGTGACCAGTCCTCATATTTGGTCTCATCATCTCTACGTGTTGTACCTGGGATTGATGCATTCTCTGCATTTGGATTTGCTGTTGCTGCTGCTGAGGTGCACCAGGATTGAGTGCCATCCGCTGCTGCTGCATTCGAACGAATTGCTGCTGTCCCATACGGATTTGTTGTTGCTGATTAAATTGCTGTTGCTGTTGATGCTGATGCTGATGCTGATGCTGCTGTTGCTGTTGATGTTGCTGCTGGTGTTGGTGCTGATTGATCTGCTGATGCTGCTGCTGCTGTTGATTGATTTGTTGTTGTGATGGAGACTGTTGAGGGTATCCTACCGTTTGTTGCTGTTGACCAGGTTGAGGTGAAAGCTGACCTTGCTGCTGAGGATGCTGTCCCCAATTACCGAATCTAGGGTCTCCTGGATGTCTGAATACCTGATAATCAGTGGAATTCATCATACGCTGTCTAGGCATTACACCTGGTGGTAGAGGAGATCGGAATCCATCATGAGTGAATGGCCCACCTCGAGCTGTTTGCATTCTCTGATGATTTTGAGAATCCATTGGACTACCCTGGTCTGACCATTGCATTTGATGAGAAGGTGATTGCGGATAGGGTGGTGGAGGCTGTTCTTGATCAGAACGAGGCCTCTGATTCTGGAGAAAATCTCTCAGTTGAGGCTTCGTGATACCTCCTTGTTCGTCACCCATATTCTGTTGCTGACCATCAGGTGTCTGAGGAGGCTTGGTGTAGGGATCGTGAGAAGAAGGCATCGGTGTCATTGGCTGTTGAGCATATGGATCAATAGACGGACTTGATGGGGCTGGTGATAATTGTGGCCTATTCATCATATGACGTTGACCCATTGGACCAGCTCCTCTGTATTGTAAAGGCAAAGAACGAGGTGTTCCTGGTTGATATGCGTAAGGATCTTGGGGCATATTGGATCGAGGAGTACCGACTGGTCTGGCATAGGGATCACCAACAGATAGACAGGGGCGGGGCCCACCTTGGCGTTGGTAGAGATCGTTTGAATTTTCGATTTGTGGTCTTGGAGTAGATGGAGGCTGAGAGTAGGGATCTTGAGATGCTTGGCTGGACTGAGGATAAGAATCTTGAGTTGCCGTTTGCTGAGGGGTTTGAGGACCCCGGGCAAAAGGACTCGCAATATCAGACTGTGGAGTAGAAGGCTCTTGAGAGTATGGATCAGATGAACGAGAAGGAGTTAGTCGAGGCGATGGTGAGTAAGATTCGTTTGGCATTTGAGATGTTTGACCCATGAAATTACCATCCTTCGGTGACTGAGCAATAGTTCTAGGAGAATTAGGCTGAGCATAAGACTCGGGAGTGGGGCAAGATTTCGGAGCAGGGGAGAAAGGGCTATTGGCTGATACTGGTGTACGAGGTTGTTGTATGTAAGGACTGGATGAGGGAACTGGGTGCGGTGGTTGTGGTTGAGGCCGACCACCAGGAGTAGTCGGTTGATAATTAGGATCGGGAGAGAATATATTGTTTCTACACTGAGCTGGGGACATAGGTGTTTGAGGTGAATATGGTTGCCCACCGGGGCTGACCATCGATTGCATTCTAGGATGGGGTCCAGATTGAGAGTGAGGATAAGGAGGCGGAGGGTTCCCGTACCCTTCGTTGGACATAACGCGTGGACCTGGCGGTCTTGGCATGCGAAGTGGGTCTAATGGTGGTCTGACCCTCTGAGGATTCAATGGACCAGCTCTTACACCAGGACCAATCATCCGCGGTCCCATCATGGTTCCGATCCTCATTTCGTTGGGAGACATAGGGATCTGGGAAGAGTTGGGGTCCCCTGATACGATGCTCTGGACATCTTGAGTTTGGAATGACATTTCCTCAGATCGAGTTGTATTTACACTGCTTGATGATTGATCTGATAGTGGAGATATCTGACTTTCACGGTCTTTTAACGCTACTTTCTGCTTTTGATTGGCTTTTTGATTCTTATTCTGGCGGTTCTTCTTTGCTTGATGACGAATCGGTGATCTAGAGTCAGCAGGTAACTGGCGCCAGTATTTGTTGATCTGCTTGTGTCGTTCATCATCATTGGGAAACTCTTTCTTGAGATCTGGATAGTGGAGATTAGCGTAGAGGACGGCAGATATGGTAGCATTGGCACCATAACCTTCTTCCTCTAAGATTTTCTGCTTCTTCAATTCTTCATCAGATGCAGTCTGTACACGATTCTGAGGAAGGCCTTGTGATTTATCACTATTAGGCACCATTGAAAAAGAACCTGGTTGAGTGGAAAATGATTGGGAATGCTGAGGTGATGTTAGCGGTTGTGATTGTGGCTGCTGCTGGTGATGCATCCCAACTAAATTCCTATTCAACAAACTAGGATTAGGTTGATTCATGATGGAATTATTAGATGAAATTTGCACAGTTGATGGACTACCAGAAACACCTTGAAAGACATCTTCTACATCCTTAATGTCCATGTGCGGCAATCCACTGTCTACCACCATTGACTCTAAATTAAAAGAAGACTCTAATAACACGTTCTCAATGGCATCATCTTTATCACTATCAACATTCTCTCCAAGAGCACTTGATTGCTTGTCAACGTTAGTTTCTTGCAGTTGCCTCTGTCCCACACTCCCGTGTTCCATCTTGATCTTTTGTTGCTGGCTTTCACTGATTGCGAACTTGCACGCATTGTTCTCACCTTGCTTTGCTTTATCATTTGAAGGCTCATAGTGAGAACCTTTTCCAGGACCTTTGTGTTCCTCTGATTCTGTCTTATTCTCATCTTTCTCACAGATTTCATCGAAATGCTCATCTAGGATATTATTCTTATTACCCGTTGGGCCACACAGAACCTTGTCAAGTTCGGGATCAGCATAATCAAGTATATTGAAATCATCACCAAGAGTTAACAGCTCATCATCATCCAAATCTTCTGGCAAAGTATCTTCCTCAGTTATTAATTCTTGCACTTGCTTGACTAGGTCACTCGTCTTAACTGCTGGAGCCGGTGTGCGAGGAGTGATAGAGACATCAACTTTATCACCTACTAAAAAAAAAGATATTTTACACATTGAGTGAGGGAAGATGATAGGAAAAAGAAATGATAACTTACCTCTATTGACTTGGGGAGGAGTATCTGACTTTTGTTTGGGAAGATTTGGAGAAGGCGAGACTTGGAACCCTTGAGGCAAGAAATCACCAGCATTGGGCCGAATTTGTGGTGGCTGCTGGACGTTTTGCGATTGCTGCTGTGGTGAAGGCGCTGTCTGCTGAACATATGACTGATTGAACATGCCTTGCATATTTCCAACTTGCATCAGACCAACATTATAACTTGCCACTGGAGCAGGAACTCCCATTCTCATATTTTGTGGATGACCAGGTCTCATCATCTCCACTTGTTGTACCTGGGTTTGATGGTGATGCATTCGCTGCATTTGCATCTGCTGTTGCTGCTGCTGAGAGGCACTGGAATTGAGAGCCATACGCTGCTGTTGCATTCGAACGAATTGTTGCTGTTGACCCATTCGAATTTGTTGTTGGTGGTGTTGATTGATCTGCAGTTGTTGTTGATGCTGATTTATTTGTTGTGATTGAGACTGTTGAGGGTATCCTACCGTTTGTTGTTGTTGACCAGGTTGAGGTGAAAGCTGACCTTGCTGTTGAGGATGCTGTCCCCAATTACCGAATCTAGGGTCTCCTGGATGTCTGAATACCTGATAATCAGATGAATTCATCATACGCTGTCTAGGCATTACACCTGGTGGTAGAGGAGATCGGAATCCATCATGAGTGAATGGCCCACCTCGAGCTGTTTGCATTCTCTGATGATTTTGAGAATCCATTGGACTACCCTGGTCTGACCATTGCATTTGATGAGAAGGTGATTGCGGATAGGGTGGTGGAGGCTGTTCTTGATCAGAACGAGGCCTTTGATTCTGGAGAAAATCTCTTAGCTGAGGCTTCGTGATACCTCCTTGTTCGTCACCCATATTCTGTTGCTGACCATCAGGTGTCTGAGGAGGCTTGGTGTAGGGATCGTGAGAAGAAGGCATCGGTGTCATTGGCTGTTGAGCATATGGATCAATAGACGGACTTGATGGGGCTGGTGATAATTGTGGCCTATTCATCATATGACGTTGACCCATTGGACCAGCTCCTCTGTATTGTAAAGGCAAAGAACGAGGTGTTCCTGGTTGATATGCGTAAGGATCTTGTGGCATATTGGATCGGGGAGTACCGACAGGTCTAGAATACGGATCACTCGATATGCAGGGTCTAGGCCCACCTTGGCGTTGGTAGAGATCGTTTGAATTTTCGATTTGTGGTCTTGGAGTAGATGGAGGCTGAGAGTAGGGATCTTGAGATGCTTGGCTGGACTGAGGATAAGAATCTTGAGTTGCCGGTTGCTGAGGAGTCTGAGGACCCCGGGCAAAAGGACTCGCAATATCAGACTGTGGAGTAGAAGGCTCTTGAGAGTATGGATCAGATGAACGAGAAGGAGTTAGTCGAGGCGATGGTGAGTAAGATTCGTTTGGCATTTGAGATGTTTGACCCATGAAATTACCATCCTTCGGTGACTGAGCAATAGTTCTAGGAGAGTTAGGCTGAGCATAGGACTCTGGAGTGGGGCAAGATTTCGGAGCAGGGGAGAAAGGGCTATTGGCTGATACTGGTGTACGAGGTTGTTGTATGTAAGGACTGGATGAGGGAACTGGGTGCGGTGGTTGTGGTTGAGGCCGACCACCAGGAGTAGTCGGTTGATAATTAGGATCAGGTGAAAATATGCTTCGACACTGAGCTGGAGACATAGGTGTTTGAGGGGAATATGGCTGTCCACCAGAGCTGACCATCGGCTGTAATCTGGGATGAGGAGAATGCGGATAGGGAGGTGGAGGATTCCCATACCCCTCGTTTGTCATAACTCGTGGACCCGGTGGTCTCGGCATGCGAAGTGGGTCCAACGGTGGTCTCACTCTTTGAGGATTCATAGGTCCAGCTCTCACACCAGGACCAATCATTCTCGGACCGATCATGTTTCCAATTCTCATTTCATTAGGAGACACAGTAATTTGTGTAGAACCTGGATCCCCTGATACGATGCTCTGGACATCTTGAGTTTGGAATGACATTTCCTCAGATCGAGTTGTATTTACACTGCTCGATGATTGATCTGATAGTGGAGATATCTGACTTTCGCGGTCTTTTAACGCTACTTTGTGCTTTTGATTGGCTTTTTGATTCTTATTCTGGCGGTTCTTCTTTGCTTGATGACGAATCGGTGATCTAGAGTCAGCAGGTAACTGGCGCCAGTATTTGTTTATCTGCTTGTGTCGTTCATCATCATTTGGAAACTCTTTCTTGAGATCTGGATAGTGGAGATTAGCGTAGAGGACGGCAGATATGGTAGCATTGGCACCATAACCTTCTTCCTCTAAGATTTTCTGCTTCTTCAATTCTTCATCAGATGCAGTCTGTACACGATTCTGAGGAAGGCCTTGTGATTTATCACTATTAGGCACCATTGAAAAAGAACCTGGTTGAGTGGAAAATGATTGGGAATGCTGTGGCGGTGGTAGTGGTGGTGGTGGCTGCTGCTGAAGATGAAGAGGATGAGGATGAGGATGATGTACTCCAACCAAATTCCTATTTAACAAACTAGGGTTAGCTTGATTTATAATGGAGTTATTTGATGAAATTTGCACAGTTGATGGACTATCAGATGCACCTGAGACACCTTGAAAGACATCTTCTACATCCTTAATGTCCATATGTGGTAAACCACTGTCCACCACCATTGACTCTAAATTGAAAGTAGATTCTAATAGAACATTCTCAATGGCATCATCTTTATCACCGTTCACAGTCTTTTCTACTAGTTCAACAAGATTATCCGCTGACCTTTCCAGATCAGGGTCCTCATATAATAGATCAACTAGTTCTTCATCTTGAGGTATATCACTTGGCAATAGACCATTTAAATCATCGTCATCTATGGTAGTTTGATTGGATGTCTCATCGTTCACCGATAATTTGTGTAGCATATTATCAGAATTGTTGTTGAGACTTTCAAGCTTAACAGAAAATTTACTGGAGTTGAATGGTGTGGATGATATTGGTGCATTGGTGGGGGTTTCAGATGAACGAAATAATTTAACAATTTTGTCACTCGTAATTTTGAATGTAGTACCACTCTCTTCATCTCCACAAGGAGATTGACTCGATTTTTCTCTTGTTTCAAGAACACTATTTGCTGGCGGCTCTCTACTAGAATCCATAAGATCTTTACCAAAAAAAGCTTCTTGTAAATAACTTGGAAAATTCTCTTGGAGATGACTTCTCTTCTTGATTCGCCTACGTCTCTTTGGTTTATCATTTTGCATGACATTCTCAGTATTATCCATTCCATTCTGGTCCCCTGTGGCATTCGAATTCTCGTTAACATCTTCCTCCTTTATTAATCTGGCACGAGCTTTAACAGAAAATCCACCTATTCCGAGTTTATGCAGCCGCCTCTGTCTCTTCTTTTTCTCATTTGCATCTGAGGCTTCTTTTGATGCACTAGCATCAGGATCTGGCACTTTGAGTTCATCGAAGAGTCCATTCTCATCATCACGCATACTTTCGTCGAGTTCATCTTTGCTACCTTGAAGTGGCAAAGAGCCTGCTTTGCTACCTCTTTTGGCGCGTTGTTTTTTCGGAGGCTCTAACTGAAGTGATTTGATGAGTGACATTCCACGTTCTGATAGAACAACACCGTCAACAAGAAAATGGTTTTTAGAGGATTTCAGCGCAGAACCAGGTGCATTCGCTGCTCCTGAAGGAGTTATTGGAGAGTTTTTGAACGAATTGGCAGAAGGCAACATTGATAACTGGGAAGTCAACTGGTTGACACTATTCACTGTATCAGGCGTAGAGCCTGAAGAATATGATGCATCTCTTATTGCATTGTTGATATTCCCATTTATTGAGAATAAAATGGACCCATTACTATCCAGATTATTGGTCAATTTACCAGAGACGGAATCGCCAGAAGATCGACGTGACGCTAGAGGAGAATTCAAAGATATATTGCCAATTCTTTGACCATCCTCAAACCCGTGTGACTTCTGCTTTTGAACTGCAGTTAATTTAAGAGCTGAAGGGTAAAGATAAATCGTCAGAAATCAGTGATCGAGTTGCAATCAGTGAGCATAAAATGAATTGAATTCACTGGGCTAGACTTCATGAATGATCGAGAACACATTGGCTATGTCGAACAGAACCTAATGAAATTTTGATAATTACCTTGTAAATGGAGGGGAGGTTCATCTTTAGGACGACATAAAATACATCTATAACCAAATTCAGCTGCTTTTTCACAATCATCTTCATTAATTAATCCATCGCACTTAGCATGAAGCCACCTAAGATGGGAGAGAACAAACATTACATTACGATTGGTGACAAGATATTAGAATGCAAGAGTTTTGTCCAATCTTAAATATTGGCCAAAGATTGTCAAACAAATTCGAGTTCAGGAAAGGAAGGAAAAGATGAATGCTAACTGACAAACATCAGCTTACCTTTTGCAATTGTTACATTCTATAATCAGATCGCTTTCCTTGTGATCGGTGCGACAAACAGGACAAGAAGTTTGACTACTGCATGGACCGCATTCTGTGTAATTATTTTGCCATAGAGAATTAACACCCGGTGATTTGGAATCACATTTAACACACACCACACACCATTCACACTTCCATGTGCCCGTTGGAATATCGTCTAACGGTGGATCTAAACAATACGTGTGGTAGCTTATGTCACACTCATCACACAATAAAAGTCGAGCTTCATCGTGTGCTTGGCCACAGCCCTCGCACACAGTGCATTCGAGACATCTCCAACCTTTTGTCAGGGTGGTTCTGGTCACCTAGTGGAAGATTGTTAACAGAAAATGAGTGACTATTGCTCCTACTATGGTTGTAAGCGTTAATGTAGATGTTAAAAGATAGAAACATAATTCGAATGTGAACAAATACGAAAAATTCAAGGAGCGCTCATTGATTGATGATACAAAGTGGAAACTTACCTTTACATTAGCACAATATGGATGATAACATTGACCGCACTGTGAACAAATGATGAGCCATCCTTCTTCACCGCGGCCAAGACCTCCACAAATTACACATAAATCTTGCGATAATAGAAATTCATCTTTAAGAGAACAGAAGACCAATCTATTTTCCACCACATCTTCATCCTTACTGCTCTTATCAGTAGCCATCTCATTGAAGATGGGATGGCTATGATGAGGTGTTTGTGTCAAGTTTGCTGATTTATTCTTTTTCACTTATACTTTTAAGAGTGTATCCAGATTATGGCCCAAAAAAGATGTATATTTGTGTGATAATGATGATGATAATATAAAGCCAAGGGTATACACTTTCTTTTTCGATTCAGATCCACTTTGGCTTATTTTGGTAGTGCTTAGATGTTCTCGAGATAATGTGTGAGTGTTGATGAATATGTGTATATATATATATATATATATGTATACTTTTTTACACACGTGTATATGAACACTTGTTCATCGATATTTTGCTCTGATTATTGAATAATAAATAATGGTGTATAATCAATTCTTTTAGGAGGGGGGGTGGACGAAGACCAAAAAAAGATGAAAGAAACAAAAACAAACACTGGTAAAAAGAAGCAGTGGATGGTTGATATTGATAGAGGCGACAACGATGGTCACTTAAGGGAATTGAATCTTTTTTTCGGTCGAATATGTATGTGTGTGTGTGTGTATGTGTGTGTATGTTATGATCGCAACACTCTCATATACTTTCAATTGATATCATTGAAATATTTATATATATATATATGTATATATTATTCTGGATTTTTGAAAGTGGTAGATTATAATAAAAGCCAAAAAAAAACGACGAAAGATGATGATATTAGATGAGTTTGACTATGTGGAACAATTTTCTTCTCTCTTATGGATAAACGCTATGTGAACTTGATCACTTTTTTTTCTCCACAGGCAAATAGAAGAAGAAGCGAAATAGTAGTAGTAGAGAGAAGAGAGAGAAAAAAGAGGCTCACCACCATATACAAACCCTATACACATTTAAGTGGGCTTTCTTCTCTTCTCAAACTGATCAATGGATAATTATACATATATATATCCACTATATACACTATTCACAAATATATATATTTATTCATTGAATCACGATGGCTGATTCCTGTGGACAAAAACATTGATTTTTTTATCATCAAACAAAAATCCACAAAAAAATCCATCAGAAAAATTTTTACACACACATTAACACAAGCATACATCTACGGACAAGACGACGACGAACGAGTACTGTCTGCCATCTGGTGAATATTGGCTCCAACTAGTAAGCGCCATCTGGATATTGTTTTGTTCACTAATTTTTGTCAATATTGTTGACAATTGTGAGCATGTTTTGACGTGATGAGAAACGTTTTCACGTTTTTTTTTCGTTACTCATCAAGTGCTCGAGGACCGACTGATTGGAATTAGTTTGATTGTGGATCATAAAGTTTTCTAGTGAAGGGTCCAGGATAATATGATAGTCCAGTTTGATGATGATTCAGTATGATGATGATGAAATCTGTGTAATCACTTGTGTGCCATTGATTAGTGTCTGTCCATAAGCATTCATCATGTACAGTGGGTAAGAATGCTCTCTCATATTATCGCTCAGCTTATTCGAGAATCATTTTGTCTTTGTTTATGAGTAAAATTTTGTGTGACTACATGTTTTATTCTTTCGTCCTATGTAACTTTATACTCACAGAGGTCGAAGAATAGCATCTGTTAGTAGATTTGCCAAGTTTGCCACTTCTATTGGAATTGGATTTCTTGGCATTTCGTTCGCTGCTGTACCTGTGTATCGTCTCTATTGTCAAGCCACCGGTAAGGGTGGACGAGCTTTTCAAGATAAGAATGCAGAGAAAATAGAGAAGATGGAAATTATTAAAGATAGGAAAATACGAATCAGATTCGTTGCTGATACAGCAAGTCAATTGGCTTGGAAATTTAAGCCTACCTTTGATATGATGGAGGTGAGAATTCTATAACTCGATGATTCGAAAAACTTTTACCTCTAATCTCTGTTTTTCTGGACAGGTTCATCCAGGCGAAACAACACTCGCCTTTTTTACCGCAAGAAATCCTCTTGATGTCCCTGTTGATGGAGTTGCTACCTATGCTGTTCTGCCTATCGAAGCAGGTGTTTATCTCAATAAGATTCAATGTTTTTGCTTTGAAGAGCAAAGGCTCAATCCCAAGGAAGAGGTAAATTTACTCGTGTTATCGTGTGGTAGATTATATCTGTACCTTCTCTGATTACAGGTCGATTTGCCAGTTTTCTTTTACATCGATCCTGCGATAAAGGAGGATCCTCAATTACAATTGTGTGAAGACATCGTTCTTCAGTATCAATTTTGGGCAACAAAAGATGGTGTACAACTTCCATTTATCGATAAACTCAGAGCGGCTTTATCCTGAAAATTTTGGATGTTATTTTTTTGAAATTCTAGTCTAGCTCTTCCAATATGAATTTGGAAATCTCCCAGCACTCAAAAAAGAGTTCATAATATTAGACCTAAGAAGGTGGCTCTTGGAATCGGTATTCTTTCACGCCATCCAAAGAAGAAGTGATAAATAGGAAAATTTATTATAAATTACACAAAACTTGACCCAAGAAAAGAAAAAAAGTTTGAGGTTCAAACATTTTCATTCAACAACAAACAAAAAACATTTCAAGGGTGGAATTTGAGAAAGAACAGCTCCATTACAAGTTCTGATGAATCAAGAGAAACTCCGACATCTCCTTCGATTCATCCAACTGCTATGGAATATGCTAGTAAGAGAACGTTGGTTCAACAACCAACGACTTCCTTGAAGAGAAAGTCATAGATTTTTTACTAAGGAATCCTTAGTCTTGATGCTTTAGGTAGAAAGATGATGTCCAATAACCAAAAACCCAACAGGCGACATCATCTGAAAGCTAAAGCCAAAATAAGATACTCTTACTAACAAGAGTATCTTTTATCCATATTATATAAAGTTATCCAAGTCAAATGCACGTGGTATACCGGCGGGCAATAGAGATTTCAAATCATCTCTATTGCCATCTATGTAATGTGAATCAGGATAAAGCCAACGGTTTTGAATACATCAAAACCCAAACTGGGATATTCCCGGGGGACCCTCATCATCACTCGAGAAATCGCTAAAAGATGGATCGGAGGCTTCTGGGTCTGTGTCTACTTCATCGATAAAAATCTCCTTCTGTAATTTCTGGGCATCGCGATACTCCAATGCATCAAGGTCTGATACTTCGTAGCTGTTCTGGAAAAACACGTCTCTCAAGTCTTTGATCTGGCAATTTTGCAAGAATTTGACCACTTGACTATTAGCACGAACCCTTTTCACAATACCATGAGCATTTATGTGTCTTGCCAGGTCAAGGAGACATGAATGGGCATAGAAAGTGGAAGAATCTCCAATTACAACTAAATGTCGTCTTGCTCTCGTAACAGCCACATTGATTCGTTCTTCCCGTGTAAGAAACCCAACAAACTGTTTTCTGTTGGATCGAACCATACTTAAGATGATCACATCTCTCTCTTGACCCTGGAACCCATCAATCGAACGAATTTCAACATCAACACCAATCTCAGCAATTTTTCTTTCTATTAGGCGACGTTGAAGGGAATATGGAGTGATAACGCCTATTCGATTTGGTTCAACATTATATCTTAGAAGATGTATCAAGTAAAGTACCACAAGGTTTGCCTCGAAATTATTAGCAGTAGATTTTTCGCCAAAAACTTTCATCTCATGCATATTACAGCCTTTTGTATCAATCATCACCAAAGTTCCAACTCCTCGCCCGAAATCGGAGATGTCAGTGAGCGAAATATTCTTTATTTCTGGATGAGCTTCTAATTCGCCTTGATAAAAATACTTTGAAGGCCATTCCATCAATTTTTCATTCATTCGATATTGTATTTTCAACTTTTGCACTTTATCTTTGAAACGATATACAACTTTATCCATTAGAGTCGGGCCAAGCTCTTGATCGGCAACGCTGGATCGTAGAACCGGAGGTAGCTGCCGGTGATCACCAGCCAAGATACATCTTTTAGCCAGAGGAAGAACAATCCAACACATAGGTTCGATAGCTTGAGAACATTCATCAACTATTACCAAATCAAACCAAAACCCGGGTCTTTTTAGCATCATTTTAAGCTGTCCCAACGGTGAAGAAGAAATCATGGTTCCAAGCACAATCTTCTTCTTTTGCAAAATAGCTGCGGTTTCATCGTCTCGTATCGATTGAAGTTGCTTGAACTTTGCTCGCAGATATTCGCGGCTTTTCGGATCAATATCTATCGTTTGCATACATCTCTTCATATATTCCATATCTCGTTTGTCGATGAGAAGGTCATTCAGACTTTTATCCAGCGAATACTTTCGAGCAATCTGACTGGCTTTAGCAGGCTGTCCAAGACGAGCAATGTCTTCCTCACCAGTATCGACTAGTCTAGTCACCAAATTATCCACCGCAGGATTACTAGCTCCAGTCACAAGTATGCGAAAATCATTTTTATGGGCTTGTCGAATTATTTCAACCAGTGCGCTTGTTTTACCAGTACCTGGTGGACCATGAATAACCGAAAATGTATTCCCACCAGCCAGAGATTGCTTGATTGCTTTACGCTGGAAAACATCCATTGTTTTGTCGAAGAGGGGATGGAAAATGAATTTCTGTTGTTGTCCTGCGAGAACAATCTTCTCAAAATTTTCTCTCACATATTCAGATGGATGAAGTTTTCGTTTAATATTTTCAGCATCCTTCATCGGCTCCTCTTCTTCCGGTGAAATATTGAGAAGCAATCTGATGACATCAGTGAGCCTATCTTCCTTTGCTCGCCGTTTCAAGGTCTTCAGTGCCTCTATCATACGCTCATATTGTATGTCATGAGGATCTCGGGTGAGATAGAATGTCTTCCCTTTCTCCAGAATCCATGTCGAAGGAAGACCATTCATCGACAACTTGACGAATTTCATGTCCAGCGAAAAGACATGAGCACGCTGTAGTTCTGGCTCAAGATAAGGATTATTCAAATGTGAATCACTATTGATTACCACTTGATCACCAACACCAAAAGCAAAACCTCCATCACCTTTGGGAGCATGGACGAAAGTGATGAGTGTTTTGCAAAATAGCAGCTCGGAGTATTCACATGAATGGTACGTCAGATTGTCTATTCTAGAATGGTCAATACTGGGCACGTGTGAAAATAGAGAGAAGAATACATAAGTGTGAGAATGAAAAAAAATGCTGAGAGAAAAAAAATTATTCCCACAAAAATACAAGATATCTTACTTTACTTCATTCCTATTGAATTCGGCCTCCAGATCGACAGCCCTCAACAGTGGCTTTATGTAATCTTCGATCTTACCAATAGCCATGATAACAATCACCCCCTCTCCACAGTCGTGTCCAAAAAGTTAATCAACCAATGACACTTATTTTAAAAAATGGCGATAAACGCAAAGGCGTATTCACTAGATCACGAAGGATTCGACTGTCGATTTGACAATAATCAACCACGATAAATGTTATGTATGTTGATGATATCCACACAGCTTAATTTGACTAACTAGCTTCCACAGTCAACTAGAGCTGCCCGTCGTGATGGCCCTCACCCAGATCAAAATTAACAAGGACCAGTCCTTCAATAAGGGTGATAATTAATTAAATGACTGGACAATCTTAGCTCATCATCCTAAAGCTCAACACTGTTCACATGGAGGAAGAAGGAAGAAGGATTTTATGCTATCGTGGACTTCCATGGACTTCCATAGACTTCTATAGACTTTCACAGAGACACAAAAGAATTGCTTGCATCAGATGAAATCGAGATCACAGATAAAAGTAAGAGAGAGAAAGAGAGAAAGAGAGAAAGTGATTGGAAGATGATGACTAACGCGTCAATGGCTGATTGGTGTACACTTGGTTCACCATGAAAAGTGAATAATATTCACTGAATAATGGAAGATGGTGGTGATATATGGAAAAGATGGGTTGGCCCGAGTAGTGGAGCCAACCCAGTAGGTAAAATGGAGCTTTCTTGATTGAAAATCACATGATGATGATGACAATTGAAGGTTCCTCTCTCTTTCTCTCCCTCTTCCCATCTTGAAAATGTGTCTCAGACGAAAGTTTACTTCCGAGAGGCAGCATGTGTGAATGTTTTGTTTGTTATGTTCATAGAATGTCCACTCACGAAAATATTTTCTGCTTCTGCTAGCTTGGCGAGTTGATATTCTGGACTTTATCCAGCACATGAACTGGGTCATTTTCGATGGTTATATTTTCAGAATAAGCGAATTTTTTCATTTGTCTCAAGTAACTTCTTTATATTTCATAAGCATAATATCAATCACAGAACTTTCGATCAATTTTTTCCCCTCTCAGATGAATCTTAATGTTCACCCACCCCAATGTCAGTCGACTTCACTTCATAACAAACAAGCTTTAGAACGTTTATATGATGGTAAATATACTTGAATGATGAACTTTTTCTACAAAATTCAGAAACAATCGCTCAAAAAGCACATCTTCAAATGAAGAAAACACCAAGGAATGGCCATTGAGTTAGCCTTTCCAAGGTGAATAGTGTGTGAGTGGCAGAACGAACCGAGTTTCTCGTAAATGTACACCTCACGCACTGATTAATTCTGGGCACTTGATGATAGATGTCTCACTCGATTTTTTATTAACAAAAAAAAAGAAAACATGATTACGAGGCGATAAATGATGTTGATTTCGTTAATAAAACAGACCAGATCAGATCGCGAGAATCTTTGTTGGGAATTTGGTTTCTTTTCTCTCTCTACTTTTTAGAGACAGATTGACTGAATCTTCTGAATTCGGACCAAGTTCTACTGATCTCAGTTTGATGAACAGGACAAACGGTGACTAGAGTAGCACGTCTAACTCGGGTTCGAAGTTCTTCTGACTTTGTTTTCCGAAGAGGAACTGGAGCTGGCTCGGCTCCCCTAGTCTCATCAGATTTGACCTCACGTATAGGTGGATACTCAAGTGACTTGGGTGCCGGGGTTGGTGGTGTAGCCGGTTCAGGCTTTAAAAATGCCGGTGTAAAAGGGCCTAAAATTCCTCCTTCATCTGGCGAAGGTGGTGGACTTGGTGGCTTTTCAACCTTGAACTCATCCTCCTGTGTCTCGAATGTTGGGACAGTAGAAGGTCTTAAGGCTTCCAGAGATGGTGTCTTTTCAGGTGTGAAGGCGGGCTTTGGAATTTCCTTCGGTTCCTCAACCGCTGGTACCGCTTCGGCTGGCTTTGGAGCCTCTGGAACCTCCGGAATTGTTGGCATTGCGGCTGGGGTTTCAGCGGCAACCGCGCCTGGAACTGCTGCAGGAACTTCACCTGGAACCGCCGCTGGAGGTACAGCCGGAGCTTCACCTGGGGCTGGTGGTGGTGGTGGTGGAACTGCCGCTGGAGGTACCTCTGGAGCTGGAGCTAGAGATGGAGCTGGAACACCCGGAGGTGCCACTTTGGCTGGCATAGCGGGTGCTGCTTTGGCCACATCTCTGAGCGCGCTTTTGCCTTTCGGTAACGGTGCTCTAGGAGGTGTTCCAATAGCTTTACCAGCTTTTTTAAAACTTGGAGTGATTTTAGCACCTATTTTAGAGGGAGTTTTAAATTTGAATGCTGATCTTCTTTCTGGTGATATAGGCGATAAACTCCTCCGGGCACCCAGTTGTGCTGCTCCAGGAGCGCTTTTAGAAAGTCTCAAGGCAGTAATACTCTTTTTTGCAGCAGACTTGGGAAGAGCCGGGAATGGTCCACCGGCAGTCTTGCCGATTTTGAAAGATGGAGTTTTAGGAACAACCCCAGGTAGCCTGGTTGCTGAAGTTTTGGCTGGGGCAAATTTCGGAACTTTAGTGATACTTGGTGTCAAAGTTTTTGGTGCAAAGGTTTTAGAAGCTGTTTTTGGTGCAAAGGTTTTAGAGGCTGTTTTTGGTGTGAAGGTTTTAGAAGCAGTTTTAGGGATGCTTTTTGGAAATGCCCCTAAACTTTTTGCCAGTGAAGCTCTCTTGGGAACGGCCGCTTTACCAAACTCAGGTAATTTAGGTGGGGTCTGGGTACCAGAGACTGACACTTTGGGTAGTGAGGGTGTTAATTTTGCTGAAGGAGTTCGAGGAATATTGGCCCCAAATCCTTTACCTCTGAATGATGGAGGCCTAGGGGCAGCTGGTGGTAAAATTGGCTTCTTGAAACCCCCCGATGCTGATGGAGTTTTTTTCGCGTCCTCAGGTGTCTTGGACATGTTGAATAATTTTCATACAACAGAACTCGAACAGAAAATGTTCGGTGCACGTAGTACAAGGCAGAACACTTTTAAAGATGACCAATTCATCAACATTCGCTGTATTAGGTACGGTATACGATAAGCTGGTTCATTATTAAGGAATATTTAACAACAATTAGAGTGCGCCTAACAATGTATTTATGTTTTAATGGGAGCAAGCATCTAAAAGCTATTAATCCTGACCTCAGTATTTCATACTTTTTTCTCTCTAATCAACCAGTTAACAGAAGACATTTGCAACCACAGCCTGTGGGACAAAAACTTTGATTTTCCAGCTCAAACCATGTATGAAGGTGTTTTATGTGTCCACCATGACCACATTTCAAACAGAAACTCACCAGCCCTCTAACCCTTACATTGCACAGAGAGCACTCAATAGTGATAGACTTTTTACACTTCTCACATTTGTGACTAGTTAGGCGTCGCTCTCTACAAGATTGACATGAACTCATAAACCCAATCGTCCTGGAAGTGTTTATAGGTGGGCAAAAATCGTCTGCCACGTACTTCATCAACAAGGCTCTTTTGTCGAGAAGTCCCCAGCGCAATAGAAGATCAGCGTAGGTTAGTTTAACACACTCATAGAAGAGATTGAACTTTGGATCCAACATCTTGCCATCGAGCTCATACTTTTCAGCTTCACGTTGATCTCGTAGTAGTGCCATTTCGTTACAGTTTATTCTGTAGGAATTGAGAATGTGGAATGATGATAGGACTTCATTCTCAGCTGGATTTGACCACGAGTTAGATCTGTTTCGTTTACGACTTCTAAATGCAGATACTGAAAAGATGTATGGTATTAGTATGGAAACAATTTTTTATGCTATGAAACTCACTGAGACTCCAATCATTCATACTTGAAATCTTGGAATTATTGGCCACTGCTGGCGTTCCAGTGACAGTATGGTATGGCGAATCTCCAGCCTGGGAGGGATTAGTGAGAGAAAAAATGAGAAATTCGAATTCATTTTGGCAGGTAGGAAAAATTTTTAGATATCTTGAAATCAGAAAATGAATGATACGAATGAATGATTGATGATTGGTTAAACATGCAAAAACCCACGAAAAGCATGATGAGAGAAAAAAAAGTGATCCAAAACTGGTAAATGAATGATCAATAAATTGACTTGCAAATTCTAAACATGTATTAGTAAAAGAATAGTATCCAAACACTATACCTTGAGAAATTTTCTTAAAGTCATCAAAAGCTGCTTGAAAAGTTGAAGTAAAGAGCGATTTTGGATTAAGAAATAGATAAAAAGAGTTTTATAGATAGTAGAGAAATTGATTCTTCAGATAACTTTCAACACTTACGGAATAGTATACAGCTGTCTCTCCACTGGTAGACTCAGATGTGTTCCCATGATCATTTGTACACTGTTTTTGGGAACAATTGAGCTTTCCACAATTATCACAACGATTTGAAAACAAGCAGCATAACATGGCTGCAGTCTGGATGTCACCCAGAGTTTTCAAGTAGAAATCGATCAAAGATTGAATCATTTTTCTACCAAATGGATGAGCACCCCATGGTGCCTCGAGAAAAGTGTTGTGCTCAGGGAAAGTAGATCCTAAATCAGATGCTGATGCTGCGATGGTAGTTGAATTAGATGGAGAAGAGATTGGTTCAGCGGAGAGACTAGCTAAAGTCCAAGTGAGATGGAGATCTTTGCGATTAGCTTCCAATGATTGATTAGCATTCTTTTTACACATTGATACTCTATCTTTATAATCGAAAATCCATTTTTCGGCTAAAATTTTACTGCAAGGCATCAAATTTGAAACTCGAAAAATATAAATTGGACCACATTTAAGATTGATGAAAGTAGAAGCTCTGGAACGATCAGCATTTCGGATTGGAAGGCGACGAGCTTTTCGATCTTCACTGTAGTAATAAGGATAGGAAGATATGGGAAAATTGTCTTTGGATGATCCAACTTCAGTGTTTATGATTCCGGCTGGAGTGAAAGGTCGATAATTCGTTTGAAGATATGCGGACAAGTCAGACAGAGCGCGAGGTGTTCTTTCGTTCGAATCACTTATTTTATGTAGATAAGGCATTTTGCCAAAGCAGACCAACAGATCGGCGCTACAAAATCGACCACCGCAAATTCGGGGAAAAGGAACTTGTGCATCATGGAAGCTACCATACAGGGTTGAGTAATCAGATGAAGGAGATGTGTTGTTAGTTGGATTTGATGAGAACGAAATTTTACGCTCAAGAGTAGCAACAAAATCACGTAAACAAGGCTCTAAGCAAGGACGATTATGTTTCACTTGTCGTTGGGCCGTCATTTCGAGTATTCTGATAATTTCTCTGCCTCTCATTTTATCACAATCGTTTTCATCCAGAATCTCAAAAATGGGAGCAACTTTGTTGGGATAAGAGTCAGGGAACTTGATTCGTAATCGAAACTTTGTCCCATTCTTTTGTGATATGCTAACTATACAATGTCTCTTGATATAATTAAGATCCTCATAGATAAGGTTTGGAATCTCTAGATTCATCAAAGCAAACTCCTCCTGCAAGTCGGGAGGCGTTAGGAGGTCAGAGGACAAAGGTTCCACTGATGGTATGAGATCATCATAGCCATCAGTTGATTTCTGAGATGAAGATAAAGGCTTTGTGGTTTGTTTAGTTTTTGGACTTGGTGAGATCTCTTTACCATCACTAGATTTCGAAGTGATGCTATTCATCCGATTCCTATCAGCGAATTCAGGAGTTGGAATGGGAATAGCTGGTCTGTCATCAGGAGATTTTAGTGACTCTCGTCCAAGAGGTGAATCTCGATTGTTTATGTTGATTGTATTGCAAATAAATATGTTAGGGTTTTTGAAACCATCTATTGAAATATCCAGAGAGTCATCTCCAGCAAGAGCGGATTGTTCATTGAATGAACTAAGGATCTGTTTGTCAACAGTCCAAATTCGTAAACAGCTGTCCTTGGACCATGTGATTAGGTCAGCGACCCGAGAATCAGGCCTCCAACGCCATCCAAAATCAATCACTACATCGGTTGGCCCGAAGAAAGAATGTTGTGGCTGCTCCAGATTGTGTGTGTTCCACAGCCACAGGGAATTAATATCACCGGTTCGTCGAAGCTGAGGCACAACAACGGTTATCAAACCATTGCGAAATGGAGTGAACTTTGCTCTCCATGCAGGCAATTTAGTAGGCAGAACGGTAGGAATATTTCTCGCGAGGTTATTCAACTCCCAGAACTTAACTGTTCCATCTTGACTACATGTAGCAAATTGAGAAGATTGGTAAGGATTCCAGTCTAGACCATGAATTCTTTGTTCATGAGCAGATATATAGTGTACAGGAATGCTTGAGTTCTGTGTCGAAAGAGAAACAAGGAAAAAATCAATCTCGATTATAAGAGTTTCACTCATCACTAATTACCCTCTTATCCAAAATTCGAACATCTCCCTCCATAGCAGCTGCCAAAATGTTTTCATCTGACTTTGACCATTTAACTTGATTCAGTCCCACTGTGATAAAAATCAAAGATCAGATAAGGTATCTCAGAGTATTATGAAAGACTTACCGACTGCGGAAAAGCTGATTCCTGGACGGCGAGTATCTCTGATATCCCAAATATTAACAAAAGTGTCCATAGAACAAGTAGCTAGCAAATTCCTGTCGAATGGTGACCAATTTATATCAGTAACATTTCGTCTATGACCCTTGATGATAATTTCTGGTGTCCGAGCTTTGTTGAATCTACTCTTCTCTGATGGACTATCTTCATTCGAAGCGAGATCTAGAATGAAAATTGTGATAAGATCAAGATAAATGAAAGTTTCAGTCAAGAATAGCATAAGTTAAGGATTCAAAATGAAAATGATTCAATATTTTATACCTGCGAATGAATATATTGCAACATAATGATGATAACTCATTCCAAATAGGTGTGTCTGATGAGGATTCCATTCAGACGCGGTCACTTCCCATTTGGATGATCGTTGAAGAGATCGTAAAATAGTTGAAGGATTATCAAAATCAATTATATACAGCATTCGTGGATTGGCTAAAGCCACATATTTTCCAGTATGATTAACACACATCACATCGGCATCGATGGACTTGTGTTCAGCCACAATCTTTTCATTACTCCACTTTGTTTCCATTATATCAGCTTTGACGTGTGTATAAATGTATGTAGGTATGTAGGTATTTATATAAGTGATACAAAATATTACAATTGTTTAACAATTATATAGCACCTGTTTACAGTAATCGAAACAAAGACAATCAAAATCATTGGATAAAGGGGATATGTAAACACCAACATTCACTATCATCGGAGTACATTTTTAACAAATGACTTACTTGGAATCAATTGCTTTACATTACACGATACAATCAAGTAGCCAATTTATGAACAGTGTACAAACAAAAAATCATGATCATTTATGCATCTAATTAAATGATTAAGAAAACGTAACATCAAAATAATAAACATTTCTCTTGACAAAATCGTGAGAAAGAAAGAGAGATACAAGAGCAAAGTGTAAACAAATCAACTCCCTCACTGATCTAGGCGCCACAAAAAGGTAAACTTTAACGTTAGCTCAGCTGTTCTCTCTCTCTCTCTCTCTCTCTCTCTCTCTCTCTCTCTCTCTCTCTCTCTCTCTCTCTCTCTCTCTCTCTTTGTCCTTCTCATA
>QZCP01000153.1:109371-128874 GCA_003956705.1 Brevipalpus yothersi
CTCTCTCTCTCTCTCTCTCTCTCTCTCTCTCTCTCTCTCTCTCTCTCTCTCTCTCTCTCTCTCTCTCTCTCTCTCTCTCTTTGTCCTTCTCATATTGTCTGACGATAATCGTTTCAATTTTTGTGTGGAAAAATTTATGAATCAGAATAATTGTATATGAAAGAAAATCAGATATAAGGCCATGAATTACCATCGGTGTGGTTTACTGAATGAGAATGAGAATTCTGATACAAAATTGAACCAAGATTTTTGGCTCACTATTGAGGAGAAGTTACTGTTCACTGAAAATTGAATCCATCACAATTCTCTGCGATGTGTTGAGACATTTTCATCTGGAATGTTTTGAATTATCTTGGCTCTATTGACACCAAAAAGTGATCTCAAGGGATAGAAATCGAAATGAAATCGCCCCAAATAGTTTAGGTTTGAAGATTGAGATTCAACATTTGAATCTATCAGATTCTATCGATCACCAACTTTAGGAAAAATGATCTCTCGGTTTCGATGATTTTATTTTATTTTCATGAAATTTATTTATTGTTGATGTTTCATCAGTCAAAATAAGAAGAAAAGAAAGATGGCCCAACAAGACATCCTATTTGATCAAGAGAAAAACTTGATAGCAATTCAAGTTGTTACAGAGCGTTTGTACGTAGACCATAAAATGGTATCATTGTGATAGAATTTGATACGTCGTTCGAATCAGAATGCTTGTTGGAAAAAGTGAAGAAGAGGAGAAGATGTTGATGATAAATTTAAATAATTAATGATTAAGAGTACAAAAAAAATCATCATAAAAAGCGACGTTAGACTCGATTTTCTTTGACGATAAAGCCAGTTCGAATGATGCCACAAAGATTATAGACAAAGAAAGGGGTATGAAAATGAGTGATAATGAAGTAAATGAATTGTGCAAAATGAGTGCGAATCAGTATACATAGAATGAGAATTGAGAATATAGTATTTGGCAAAACTCAAGAGGCTGGCTGTCCATTAATCTTACGACAGATCAGAACGAACAATGTGTTTGTAGGCGAAGACAAGATAATTAATTGTTATGAGCATTTTATCATCATTTTCTGATTTGTCCAGTTGAATCGATTGGAGACAGAAAAGAAACCAACAAAACAAGAGGACAAGGATGATTTTGAGTCATGAATGAGAGTCATTTTGTTTTTCTTTTTATCCATGAAAATATTTCCATAAAAGAAATATTCCATGTACCATTCCACTCAATAACGTGGTGAATGAGGTCGATATGGTGGAATGGAGCTGGATGAATTGGATTTGTACGAAACTGGCTCATTAACACAGCGTTGATCTTTACGCAGTCGACGCAATTTTACCCAACTACAAACAGATATTGATATTGACATTACCACAACCAGCATAAGAGAAACTACGAACAAAGCAATTCGATTGATGGGCATACATATGTCCAGATCAGGATTCATTTCGGCTCCTAAGAGAAAAAGAAAGAGTCAATCAAAAAGAAAAAAAAATCTATGACGGAGACACTTACGATACGGAGCTTCTCTTCGTTGAGCTGAATTTCTATCGCCATCATGAAGAACTTCCAGAGCTTGAAATAGACTTATACTTTCAGAAACAACCGAGTTTTTCGTATCATTCTGATTCTCGATTCTCGATTCTCGAGCAAGAGCGCTGGTCAAATCTCGTTTGGACAGATTTCTCCAATAGCATCGTTGAGGCTGTGAAAATTAAGTTTGAATATTTATTATCGGAGCAATTTTATGGTATTCTGTAAGATTCTACAGAGAGGATCTGTAACAACTCTGAGATCACAAAAATCTGCATCAGAGTCAATGAGGTTTCAGTTAGACAACATAACTTCTAACTTCATAACTAAGGCTTCATAACCTAAACTTCAATCTAAATTTTCATCTATAATCATCATGAAAACTGCAGCGAGAAATTGAAGGAATTTCTTCGATGTTTCTCATAGAGAAACTTTTCCATTCTCTCTTGTCTCGAAAGTTTTTCACAAACCCGATCAACCTGATCAATCCAGACTGAGGACATAAGCTACCTGATGTTAGCCATCTGTTCTTTCTATTGCTCATTTCGACTCTAGGATTGAGAGCCAGAATAATTCAATAGATTTGAGAATCACACAATTGGACTCTTTAACTGGGTGTATTCAATTATTTTCCTTTTGGATCGAAAATTTTCCATTCAAAGTTCTGATTGGGTCCAATCTTTTTCAAATGCACTCACACAATTTGGTTCACTCCATTCTATCTGGTTAACAATTGATTTTCGAATTTTTGGCACCAAATTCACTTTCTTCTCTTCTTTTCTTAAATTGTCGTTGTCTATTCAATTGTCAGGAGCACACATACATGTGTATCTGTATGTGTTTTTTCATGCAAGTCTTTCTCGATTGAGTGAAAATGTCTGGGAGAATTTTTCTTTCCTTCACAATGGCTTTTGATTCACAAAGAGTGGGACAAAAAAAAGTAAAAAAAAATAGTTCCTATTGGCATAATCCAATAGAAAATCATTCCTCCAACATCTTATTCTCCATAGTTGTCTGGATAAAAAAAATATTCGGTCCACAAAATCCTCTCTCTTTCTCTTGTACTTATTTTGACTCATTATTTTTGAATAAGTTACACACATAACTGTCAAACTTATCGAGATTTTCTTTTTCTCTTCTGTTCACTTATGTACCGTAAAATTTTATCCACTCATAACGTAACAGCAGCCCACAAAAAATTCATAACACATATCATGAAGAAGATCTATCTTGAGAATTGATATGCATGATAAAAACTTACCGGGCACTTATTATGACACATATGAATATCACATTCTAGATATAATGCTGGGCTTCCAGTGAATCGGAACGCTTTCAAGTAAGCATAAAGCGTAACTTGATGTCCATCATCAGTATTGTAAGTCCCACGGAATGGGCTGATAAGCTTCTCATTGGTGACACATCTATGTAAATGAGATAAAAAAGAAAAGAAAAGAAAAGAAAAGTTAAGGTTTAAAGTTCACCTTTACATCAGATATCTTTATGGTTGATCAGTTAAACTATTTCGGGAAGTATTCACATAAGTCTTCTATTGGAGCTGAAATTTGGCTATATGTACACTGGATAATGATTTAATTGATCAATCCCATTGGAATGTTGGACAATATTGGATCCTTCCTCATTCTTTTACTCAATAGACACACACACACCCAGTGATGATCAAATTGAAAAATTCATGCTCACTGTATCATGAACAGCCGATATATTCTCTTTGGATTATTGAAATGCAAAGAATTTCATCGTCAGATGAGGAAGTTAAATTTGTACTAATAGCTTGAGATCTTTCTCTCTCCGTCTTTTGATTTGATCATTTGGACAACTTATCGTGATCATTCAATGAGAAATCTTTCTCTTCCGTTCAAATACTTGCTTCCAATGATGAATGCCAAACACACATACACACATCAAGCAAAATTAACCTAACTTAGTTTCGCACGAAATGCTCATACATACACGCATCATGGGTGAACAAGGGTGTCAAGATTATCTTCATCATATTAGACATTCTTCATTCTTCCAGCCTCACGGATTATTTTTCATGAACATATTATTTCTGTACAAGAAGTAGAGAAAAGGTTGAAAATATTCCTTCTCTTCAGTTATCTTCTATCTCTCAATCCTTTAAAGACCCAGACCTTCAATAGTTACCGAAATGATAGGAGAATCAAGCCATTTTAACAGTGTGTGTAATCTAAAAAATTATGTAATCAACTAGCAAAGTATTCAGGAAAGATGGAGAGAAGAAAATAAGTTGGCCTGAAGATGTCTTTTGAGTCAATGTTATAATGCAATAGTAGTAGCAGTAGTAAGAATCGTCTACACTTCACCCATTCAACAGATAGTTCAGACTTTCCTCTTCATCTTCTTTTTTCTTCATGATCTAGAAGCTTGACCGTTACTTCTGTGTGTATATGAGTCTATTTGTGTGTGTGTATGTTGAGAGAGTAAAAAGTGAACCAATTGAGTGCAATTTTAGCTTTGATACTCATGATCTTCTCTCAACTTCCGTAGAGAAATAAGAGAGATGAACTTCTTTTCATCTCTCTTTTCACATCGTTCAATACAGAATATAACCTAACAAGTATCGGCATTCCACGGAAGTGAACTTACTTTATTTGAGAGGAAAGAGAGAGAGAGAGAGAAGTAACAACTCACACACATACACACTTAAATAGATCAAAAATATGTTGATTATTGGCTCTCATTATTTTCTATATCTACCATGGTGTATGAATAGTATCTCTATTGATTCTATTGATCTAAAACGAAACCTACACACTTACACACACGGTAGTTCATGATGTACCTTGATCACGCCGACATATGTTTTCCGTATGAGTGTGTATGTGTATGAGACATGATATTTTTATTCTTTTTCCGCCTTCCTAACTATACTTGTTACTAGATCACTGAGACCACCGAATCATAACACTTTAGCACTCTCTCTCTCTCTTTCCGTCTTTCTTTTCTTCGTTTGAAAAGCTTCGTGCCATTAATAGCAACTTTGAATACATATATTGACCACTTCCGGGTCTCATATTAAGTGAATAGTAAATGGGAAGAAAAAATTTTTTCCAACTTGCTTCACTCACCCATTGGTGTCGATAAGCTGTAACCTTTGATTGGCGCCATTGTGTGCTATACAATTTTTTACCAAGATATCGAATCCAGCTGGAATTAATGAGATAATAATAATAATGATGATAATGGAAGGTCAGATAAGTTGTAGAAAAGAATGTGGAATGGTTGCTTGAATTTAAATCATTATCAAAAATTCACAGAAGCTTTTATCACCAACATTATCTTCTATTCATTCTAATCAAATGAATATATTAATAGTGCTCTCGGTATTTTAAAATCTTCTTTTTCCTATTCTCAAGCTACAAAAGATGATTAAACAAAGATCAATATAAAGATAATGAGCACCCGTTCTTCAATTGAACAGACTACAACTATCGTACAGATCTTGAAATTTCTCCTAAGTTAGTGATCTTAATAAGGTTCTTATGACCCAAGTTATCTTACCTTTTTCACTTTTCATGTGGATCAAGAGTGTCAAAGGATCACCCACAGTCACTGGCCCAGATGTACGTGTTCCAGCCGTTCCAAAACCTCGACGAATTTCCATTTGACATTGTGGCGGATTGATGGTAAACACAACTGGGCTCCCTGTATTGACCCTGTCAGAGGCCACAGATGCAAATGATCTAATTTCATATTACTGGTGTTTAGTATTAATAGATGGTTAAGGGTGATGAGGTATGGAAACAGATGATGATTTGTCTGGGTAAATGTTTCATGAATTTTTTTATAGAAAACTTGAGGCACTTGAAAGCTGATTGATAAACCTCACTCATGGAGAAGCTGATAAAGTTCTAAGCTTTCCAATCTTCCTGTTCATATCTATGGAAGCACTTTTCAAAATTCATACAAGAAAACTTGTGAAGCATTCTCTGGCTGTCTGAATTGGCCTCTAGATGATATCGGCCAACTAGATAATACTTTCCCTAGATTGTTATTGGGCATTTGCATACTTTGTCAAATTTACATCATGAAACACCCACTGATAGGCAAATAAGTTCTCAGCAAAAAAAAGTGTTTGTTAGTAGTTTTAGTAATTTGAATAGGATGGTCAAGATGAACGGCTTTTCATGTTGGCCTCCCAAATATGACGATGATGGATGCTGAGAGAACTTTTGATAGCTCAAGGTGAGAAGAATTTTATGGTTTTCATCACTTTTCAAAGCATGCAGGGAGAGAAGTATAGGGAAGAGATGGGGAAATATTTCAATAAGCATAATCAACTTACTCGACATTTATGGATGGAAAAGTAACTGTTTTCCAAAAGTCACTACCATATTCACATGTTACTCGATAGTGTTCATCCCATTCTTCTTCAATCAAAGGGTTATATTGAATCGACAGTGTATTCCACATGACTTGATCTCGTCTCTGTTCGGAAAAAAATATGTCAAGAAAGTTCAATAACCAACAAATCAGAGGTCTTCATGTATATACACTCATCTCAGGCTGATACTTTTCGATTCATACTCTCACTCCAGAGAAATTTCAAATTCCATAGAATATCTTCAGAACCCTTCTATCTCACCTCTCAGAGGTTTTTTGTTAGAAATAGGTTATTGGGTAACATTCTAATGCCCCTATGCTCTGGTCAAGATTGTTGACATTAAAGCTTTTTGATGAGGAAAATCTAGCGAATTCATCTCAAAGCCTCATATGATTGAAGAATAGATCAGTGCAATCAAAATGAACAATCTCAATACCGAATTCAGATCAAAAACTAGCAAACTATTCAAAGAATTGGAATCGCTTTTCTTGGGAAAATAGATTGTGATCTCGAGAGAAGCTTTGTGTGCGTGTGTGCCCAAAGATTTAGCGATGATGTAAGATGACCTTTTTCTGGATTAAAATTTTTATCGTCAGCTTATCGATGATCAATCAAATTAGAATGAGCGTGAAATACGCTGCAGAAGAAAGAGTGAAAGTTATTGGAAGATTTGATTCGATCGATAACTCATATGAAAAATCTTGTTTATTGATGGAGTAGTAGAAAAAGAAAAACCCTTAATACTCTGATGAGTGATCTTAATTCGTTGATTGATTTGCATTATGAGATTCAAAGTACGAATAATATCTGCAAATAAACCTCTAAACGATTGTATCAGGAATGATATCTCTCTCTCTTTCTTTTTTTCTTTCTTGTCGAAAGTGAGTTATGCAGTAGAGAGAGAGAGAGAGAGAGAGAGAGAGAGAGAGAGAGAGAGAGAGAGAGAGAAAATGTGGCTTAAGATGATATCAAGGTTGATGATAGAATACCTCTGTGAAATTCATTAATCCATTCCTTCATGGTGAGTTAAAATTTGAAATTTAAAATTCCCATGAGAGTAACCCCTTTCTTTTCTTTTCATCTAGTGAACAAGTGGAGATGCAAATTGCATACATGCTCTCATGTATGTACCTTGCCTATTTGCATAAAATTGTCATTCATCTTTTTTACTTCTATCTTTAACAAAAAAAATACTATTCTATTGGTTAAGCTTATGTAATGTCATTGAATGAAAGAATTTCATCATTTGGATAAGATTAGAAATAAAAAATAAAATCTTATACACACACACACAAGATCATCGACTTTTTCCATGCATCATTTCAAGTTCAGAGAATATTTTTTTTTCTTTCTTAGTCACTTGATTCGAATTATAATGATCATGATGATCGGTTTTAAACTTACCCGAAGTTCACCGGGCCTTTTTGGATGATACATCTCTTGACGTCCCAGCGTGCCACATTGATTTAAACGAATGTAAAAATCAAATCTATTCGATCCAGTGCGATTAACGTATACACAATTGGGATCATGAACATAGCCAGCACTATAAATTAAACCAGTAAAAGTTCCGTTGAATACAGTAACCACTTTCATATAATCATCTGAACACTCCGCTGAAATATCTGTGTGTGTGTATATAAGTAGAAAGCAGTAAAAATCAGTGATTGATTGATCGATAATATCATATCAAATTAGCATGAGAATTCATTTGTCTCCCCTTCTTTTCGCTTAAGAATCGTATCAAATTTGATTGAGCATTAAAAATCTTTCTCTCAATTAGAAGACAAATTTTATGCTCAATCAAATTAAATAATTATACATGTATTTTGTATCATGAATATAACATTCCAAGTGATACTCACGCTCAACTCGAGTCAAATTGATGCCCGGTTTGCGTGCCATTCCATTGCCATTAGGATAGAAAGAGAATGAAGATGAGGATGCTGATGGTGATGCCGGTAAACTGCCACCAAAGCCAACTGGATTAGAGCTGCTACCACCGAATGGTGGTGTATGGACCAATGGTGCTTGTGGTATGGATGGTGGTGGTGGTGCTGCTGGATTGGATGGTGTGATTGGATTTCGAAATCCACTTGGAATACCTGAAAGTGGTGGTACACGAGGTGGATAAGCCGGACGATTTCGGTAGTCAATCCATCTCAATCGATGTTCAGTACTAGCAGTTTGCAGTGAGCTTGTGGTATCATTAATCGCAGAGGAGGAAGAAGAAGTTGAGGAAAAGGTGGAAACAGAGTTGGGTGTTGGATGCAAAAGAGATGAGGAAGAAGAAGAAGAAGAAGATGCGGCTAAAGATGGAGAAGAGGAGGAGGAGGATGATGATACAGATTTGAAAGAAGAGGAGGAAGAGGATAAAGAAGCAGAGGAAGAAGATGGCAAAAGTATTGAACTAGAATTGCTATTAGAATATGAGCTCCTATTGTTGCCATTGAAAAAATTATTCTTATTGGTATTGGTATTACTATTTGATTTACTACTAGAGAAAGTTGATTGAGAGGAGGATTGAGAGGAAGTACTGGTATTGGAAGAAGCACCATTCATATTGGGCTTATGATTATTAGTATGATAAGGCCTACTAGTACCGTTTCCGAGTTTGTCCACCATGGATGAAGGAGGAGAAGGAATTGAATATGGAGAAGATCCACCAAGTCCAGCCAAACTGGCCGCATACAGTAAGGAAGGTAAGGTTTCAGTTGTATTGAGAATCAATGAATCTTCACCATAATTTTCGGTAATTATCAATGGTGGTGGTGGCTGTGGCTGGGAGTAGATTGATGGTGAAGATGGTGATGAGGAGGACGATAAGGATGAGGAAGAAGATGATGAAGGAGAAGAGGAGGAAGATGCTGATGATGATGGAGATAGTGATAGGATGGTTGGAGATGATTCGGTTGTCATCATCAATGAATTGAATAATTCACGATCTTTTTCTTTATCTTTTCGTATTAACACCGCTACTGGGCCTACACTATCAGGTGAATCATTCACATTCATATTGAGCCATGTGTAATTGCCCAGAGTTATCTGTGTGTGTATGTATGTATGTGATGAGGAAGAAGATGAAGAGGGAAGAATTTCCGGTGAATAAAAAGGAAAAAGAAATTGAAAATGAAAAAAACTTTCACATAAAAAGAAGTAATTACAGAGGAAAAGAGATTCAAAACTCAAAGTGATAGAAAATAAAATCATTGTAAGAAGAAAAAAATTTGAATCCAATTACTCACATGAAAATAGCTCAAAATGCTGATTAATTTGAGTATTCGATTTGAATAGCGATTGTGTGATCTACGTTGAATCATAATTTCACTCTAATTGATGTTCACTTTTCTTCAGTGATGGTGATGGAGAGAGAGATGAAAAGATAAATGAGGAAGATGAATTCCTGGTGATGATGATATTCTTTTTTATTCTACTCGAGAAAGGTGATTATCAAATGAATTTTTTCACTTTTCGCTCCTTCCGAAAGCCAAGTTCGGCGTGGCTAGTTCGGAAAAGGCTTGACAGTGAAAGATGATAATGATGGGAATATAGCGCTTGATGGTAATCTTCAAGCCTGTCTTGAAATAAAGAAAGATAGGGAAGATGGGTAAAGGGTCAAGGATAAGTGGAGAGAAGATGAGTAAATTATTGCTATCATCCATTGGATTTGTGTTGCATATAAAAAGGTATCATATTGACTTTATGGTTGTTTATACAACGTTACGCGCTAAACTATCAGCACAGTGATACTTGATCAACATGAGAAAATGTTTTATGTTCCTGAGAAAAAGAGAGAGAGGAAAGGTAACGCATGTAAGTGCGAATATGGTGCTAACAAACACGAATTTTAGAGAGAAAGAGAAAGAAAGAGAGAGAGAGAGAGAGAGAGAGAGAGAGAGAGAGAGAGAGAGAGAGAGAGAATAGAGTGATCGAGAGACACGGAAGGAAGAGAGAGAGTAAAAGTGGGAGTCAAAGTGATGAGGATGAAACATTTCGGAAGCAGATTCACTGGATCGAAGCGGGCCGAAATGGTCTTCCTCTTCTTTTTCCTAATCTCTCTCTCTCTCTCTCTCTCATCTTCTTTCAACTTGTCTCTAGTTAACGGGATCGTTCTCATTGACGAGTAAGTGTGAAGAACATGAAGGGGGGAGGGCGAGAGTGAAGGGAAAAGGAGGAGAAAGGAAACATCATCATGATCATGAAACGATGAATTCAGGGACTTATGTTTCATCTTTTCTCTTTTCCTCTTCATCTTCTCATCATCATGATGGGTTAATCTGGACGGCATGACTGGCCAGGTTATTCGGGCGAAAGTATAACTGATATGAAGAGTAAACACAACGATACAGGAAAAGCGAAAGAAAAGGAGTTCTCACATTCTTTAAGGATGAGAGAAAAGTTTCATCTTCCTCCATCATGATCATCATTTTATTTCATAATAGTGAGAAAAATGATGATTTATCGTAATTTAAGAGAGAAAAATATTTTCATTTTTCGCTTGTTGCTTATTGTTGCTGTATACTATAATTGAATCAATCTCTCTCTCTTCCTTTGGCCAATAATGGCAATGATTAATCAGATGAGTAGACTAGACAGGTAGAGTGAAAGTTGATATGAAAAGGAGACAATCAAGAGAAGGAAGAAGATGAAATGAATAGAACTAGGAAGAGAACATTTATCCATACAAAGAGATAGAGAATCAAACAAGATCAATGAAAATAAATAAAATCAATCTCTTTTTTCAACCTCTTCTTCTTTTTCTTCTTCTATCCAGTAAAAGCGATAGTCTTTCATCTCAAATGGTATTCCTACTGTACCATATAAACGGTATATAACAAGGTAACATCAATCTATCGATTTATTCTTTCATCTTCAAAATTGACTTGTAATGTTCGATTAATCACACACCGATTTGTGGTGAAGAGTGTATCATCACCATCAAGAACAAATGTTTGATCAACTGATCATCAGAAAAAAGAATTTGAAATATCTTCATCCCAGCTGATACAATTAACATGCATCACATGTTACCTGATTTAATGGTAGAGCATTTTCTCTCTCTCTCTCTCTCTCTCTCTCTCTCTCTCTCTCTCTCTCTCTCTTCTATTTTTACATCTTGAAGGTTGGTAAAATTTACATGCGAATATGAGCACAAAAAATCAAATAAAAATTGGATGAGAGAGTAAGAAATTCTCTTCATTCTCTCTCTGAGAAAATAGGAAAAATTTTCACCAAGGTTTATCGCTGTCATCGACCAGTGATGCTGGAAGAGGATAAAAAGTTTAATGAACTAACTGAGAGAAAGATGAGAGATGAGAAAGAAAACAATCACGAATCAACATCATTTCTCTTCATCATAAAAATGATGCTAATTCTTATGCAAAACTTGGCTTGTCACTTGGCCCTGTGGCCTTCAAGCTCGAAAATTTTATCTCCATTGGAGCTGTTCATGTCAATCAAATTATGAGTAAAAGATGAGAGATCGTGGATTTTTATCAGATATATTCTCTCAAATTTCACTTTCCCTTTTTTTCACTTATATGAGGCCATCGTTCGATATGCATGAAATTTTGGTAGATTTCTCATAAGTCTCATAGTGTATGCAAAAAACTTCTAACGTTTTCTCTTTCAACATCATGAATGATGATCATAATTTTTGGCCCCCCTAAAAAACGGAATACACATTCACTTTTGCTCTCTGAACTTTCATGATGACCTATCCACGAATGGATAAGATCAAATTGATGTCAAGCGGATAATTAATCAGCTATTCTTTCATCTTGTTTCATGTTGAGTGTCCAATAACGTTATAGCCATTTGAGCTGACTCGGAGATGGATTCATGTCATTCGGCTAGTGAGTAGTTGAACATGATCTTAACTAGATCAACCATATTCATCCATAACCAACAAGAATATTCCCTATCTCTTGTCAGTTACTGATGATGATCGTGATGATGGTAATGTTGATCACATTTAGAGACTAATTTTTTTGACGACTAAATTTAGATCAATTTTTTGTCCACATACATCACATCCAGTTTCTATGTTATGTTAGAATCAATGCATGACTATCACGTTAGGTTGAGGATCGGTATCAAGCGGTCTGTGTGTTCATTTCAACTCATTATACATATATACTGATATCATGATCTGTATCACTTAGCATGTCGTGAACAAGCCATATGAATAACCTGATAGGTTGACTTTTGTTAACTTTTGGGTGGCTTGAACATGTCAAATGCTGGAGAGAGGAAAGTGATAAATTTACCTTCTTAACTGGATAAGATTCATGGAATCACTCCTCTGTTTGCTAATTAATCTGATGAGCGTAAAATTATCTCCCTTGTTACATCTGTACTCATCAGAAGAAACATGTTCTTAAATCATGTCCAATTCTTGATATGAACACAGATTGGACAGTGATGAGTATCTATCTCTCTCTCCATGTACATAGGAGAACTGTGATGCCAAGGAAGGGAACAAGACAAAGCAAAAGTAAAAAAATAAGGTTGATAAACTTCCCATAGGCTTGACATTCTTTTCTTGGTTGAATTTTAATACCATGGAAAAAGAGAGAGAGATAAAATTTTCAAAGAGGTAATATGTGTATGTGTGTGTGGATGTGTGAGTCAATGAATTAGTGTTCAAAATGCGATCTATCTTTTCTTATTATTTTTTCTCTCTGGCTGATGATCTATGGAAGCCCTTTTGTGGTATTGGTGTGGTAAGGTTTGAAAAGGAATTAAAAGAATAAAAGAAACGATTCCTCTCTCATGTGATACAGGTTTCGTCTAGGGTAAGTCTCTTAATATTCTCTCTAGAACAGATCATTTTGCAATTCTTACTTTTTTTTACTTTCTTAATCCCACAGATTTTCTCCACTGACATGAGGAAAATGGATTGCTCTAGACAGGGCAAGTAATAGCTCAGAATATATATACATATACAGGGTGATACTAGCTGTGGAATGATAAGTGATGAAATTCTCGCTGCAGGAATGCTAAACACGTTGGAGGAGTTGAAATGAAGAGTTAAGATATGTAGAAAAGAAGAAAGAAATTCAAGTGAAAAGAAAGAGTTGAGTGATGGATGGAACTTTGATTGAGAATCTCTATCGTCGAAAAAGATCATGAAGAAGAGAGAGAGAAGAAAAATTAAATACGATAAAATGAGAACTGGTTAATCAGCAATTTCACTTTCTCAAGCAAAAAGATTTACCTCCTCCATGGAATTCAACTGAATTCAAGTTAAATTAACAATCTATTCTCGAATCGCTTGCTTCGTAAGTCAATATGTGATAGAGTAGAGATGAAGAGTTTCATGCATCATCCTATCGAAATACACAAGGCCCACCATCAAAGCTATTCAATGAACACTGTTCCAAAGTGTACCGTTTGATTTAGATGTTTTTTTTTGCTTTCAACATGCTCCTTTTGACGCTAAAAAGAGTGAAGCGAGCCAAAATAGGAAGAGAGATAAAAAATGAACCGGAAGAAGATGTATGAATTTCTAATTGGGCTCATTATCTATCCCTTTTATTGGCATCAAAAAATCAATTTTTAACTTTTGATCCAATAAATTAATTGTTTCCACATGATTTATTTCACCATAATGGCCTATTGAATGTTGCAATCCATATGATACACGGTACATTCAGTGTATATGGTCACTTGATGATGTAAAATGTTACGGATTCAAGTGATTACCTTTGGCTATACTGCCACATGAAAGTGACATCTTCCCAGATGGTGACAATATCAATCTTTTTGGTTAAAAGTGTGGCAGAAAAAAATGGATTCAATGAATCAGGAAACAGATGAATAAAGTGCAATTGTGTGTGTTCGATAGCTCTCAGATGACTAACAAGACTGACATTGGATAGTACTTTTTTTTGGCACTATTAAACATATAAAGTAGAAGTGGAAGTTAGAAAGTCTTCCTCTATCAAGGAATGGAATGATATTGTCGGAGGCCGATTATTGGTGCCGATCCTGATTGATCTGATCAGGGAAGAGAGAGAGAGAGAGAGAGAGAGAGAGAGAGAGAGAGAGAGAGAGAGAGAGAGCAGATCAGGCCCAGGTAGAGGGTGGAAATATGTGTGTTTCAATCGGGAAGGAGGTGAAGGTGATGTTGATGATGGAGAGAGAGAGGATGCTTTTTCGCGCGCTCGGAAAGAGAGAGAGAGAGAAAGAGAAAGAGAGAAATCTTATTCTTCTTGTTATTCGTTACTGGTTTGCTTCTGGTTAGTGGCATTGAACCAGGTAATCGACCAACCATTGAGTTAAGCTCATAGCTTCGGTTAGATGATTTTTGAATGGACCAAACAGCGATGGCAATCAAGTGTTGTTGGGCAAACTTTTCCTCAGTCCTTTCCATCGCTCTCTCTCTCTCTCCCACACATTGGAGGAGGATAGAAAGAGAAAAAGAGAGGTGATCAAATGTATCGTTCACCGGGTTTGCCTTTTTTAGTCTGATCAACGATGAAAAAAGAACATGATCACCAAGAGAGAGAGAGAGAGAGAGAGAGAGAGAGAGAGAGAGATATTCTGTGAGAGACCAGGAAGGAAGAGAGAGAGGAGGAAGCTGATGGAGAGAGAATAAGAGAAGAAAGAGTGGATGCGGACACACAAACAAACAAACAAACAATGGATCATCTTCATCTTAGCTGGTCTTCTTTTTCCTAACTTCATTCACGGTCTTGCTCAAGGTGATTTTGCGATGAGCATTTCTCATTCCTTTCTCTCTCTCTCACACTCACTTCATTCACACAAACAGCTAATTTATTTCCACAATCTCATTAGATAACCAAATTTTGTGAACACTATTGAATCCGTGGAATGGTTGAAATAAGTCAGGGAAAAAAAGGACAATTCATGACTTTTCTTCCTTTTCTTTCCTTTTTCTTTACTTTTTCTTTCTCTATCTCATCGGAAAAAGTTCTAGAACATGATGAATGATGAGAAAAGAGAAAGCGAACTCAAATTGATGCTAAAAATTTTTCACTTTGATTGACTGCTAGCACATTGGTATGTATATGCCATTTGATGGTCGAGATAATGATTCCTCTCTCTTTCTCTTCATCTTGATTCACTTTTTGTTTCACTTGAGAGATATACTCTGAGATGCAATCAGCTTCATACATGCATGTACATGTGTATGTTCAAATACCGTTCTATCAGTAAAATATGAGAACTTATTCTCTCTGAAATATAAATTTAAGAGGATTTAAGAAAAATTTTGTGATTGAGGATCTCTCTCTCTCTCTCTCTCTCTACCATCTATGATTCATAAATCCCTGGAACTAGATTGAAATTTAGTGTGTAACTATGTGAGAAGAAAAATTTCAAGAATTATTAAATTGAGCATCGAGCACCTTTTCGGGGCTCTATCAAGAGACAGCAAGTGATAAAGTAAGATATCTATTGATTGCGTGTTCTCACGAAATTAGATGTAAAAAACATCTACTAATCCAGTGATGGCCAGGTGATATATCTGCGTATTTCGTGCCCAAAAAGTACACTAATTGCTAGGGTGCCATGTGAATTCCAATTGAATCAAAAATTCCAATATCAAGGGAAGGAGGCTTCTTCTAATCACACACAGATACCCATAGAAAATATGAATCTTCAGTGATTAGCATTGTTCACATTTTTCGAACAAAGTTTCTACTTATCACCATTCCATAGAATACCATGTAATTAAGATGAAATATTTGGAAAGAGAAAACTATTTACTCAGATAACAGCCATCTCAGAGTGATTTCAAATTTATGTTCCCTTTTGTTGCTCATCTAACTTTGGAAGCATCAATTGAAAGCCCAAAATTTATGAGCTTCAAGCTCCACTGACCTTTGACATGGAAGAAGAAAAAAATTCATCATAACTAAACATCCCATCATCAAGTCACCATGAAAGAGTACCATCCATTGAATACATCAATCAGTATAGATAATAACAGTCTACTTGATCATGATCTTTCAAACAACAGCTTTGCTCGATGTTCATTCTTTCTTTTATGAAGGTCTTCCAATCACTATATTCATGAACCAATATCCATGTTTTTATAGCCTATTTTTTATGATCATATCAGAATGTATCTTTTGATTCCTTTCACTTTTCTCTTATCATTTTAATCGTTGAATTCTCATTCCTACTAACCGAAGGTGCTACAAACTTCGGTTTCAAACACATGTTTTGTCCTTGATTTCATGATGTTCTTACCTAGCAAAGCAATATAATCACTGTTGGATAATCAATTTTTCGCCCCTGAAATATTGACGATGCTCACTATCTATGCTCCTATTGGAGATATGAATCTGATTTATCATTGAAATCGAGAAATAATAATAATGGAAAAATATTTACACCATTTCTTTATCAATTCATGAAGAGAGAGAGAGAGAGAGAGAGAGAGAGAGAGAGAGAGAGAGAGAGAGAGAGAGAGAGAGAGAGAAAGAGAAGATGATCTGATCGCGGTTTTCGCTTCAAGCATGAACACACATGTACATTCGATAAGTTAATCACGTATAATCGAGTATTTCAAAGTGAACCTGTACACATTCGTGAGTTTTAGGCTAGCATCGATCGACAAAGCAAATGTTATCAATTAGCTGCTTAATGAGAAACACATGTTCTTGTAGCACAAGAGCATAACGTTTTTATCAATACATTGGTAAAAAACATCGGCATTGACTGAGGCCACGATCAGTCTCCGATTAGAATTTTTCATTTTTTATCCAAAACAGATATCCATCAGTTAGAGCTATAGAGTCAACAATGTAGATATTTTCTCATCAAAAAATGTCGCTGACTAGAAACGAAAGTCTAACAACCTCATCACTGAATAATAGTTTGATTTGGAACAATTTTTTCTCTCCATTTTATCAGCAGTCAATAGCCATCTGAGTCCAGCTTCCAGAGAAAGCATCTTTTATCCTCTCTCTCTCTTTATCCATCTTTTGATACCACCCAATTGATAACGCCAGAGGATATCTTTTAACAATGATTCCTAATTATGATTATCATGATCTCATGGTCAAAGTCTCTGGTGAACATCGGTTATATGAGGTGGACTCGCCTACCTTTCTCTCTACTTATTTCTTCTTGACTTCCCAAAGTTTTCTCTCTCTTCCCAAACTGATTTAAGGAAGAGAAGAAAAAAAATATTCTCTTCAAAAGAGCGAGAGCGATTGACTTTTCTCATGTTATTCTCTTTCTATCTTCTCAGAATCGTGGTATAATGACCAAAAATTGGCCAATTTTTGGCCACCATTTTTACTACTACCTCCGAGTCCTTCACAGGTCCACTTGTCCGACACTTTCAAACACACATACTTACATACCCTCTACACACATACATACATGTACTATGCACTCACATACACTGGAGCAAGCTTGAATAAAATTGCATCTTATTATCGTGTTCAAACTTTTCTCTCTCTCTCTCTCTCTCTCTCTCTCTCTCTCTCTCTCTCTCTCTCTCTCTCTCTTTCTTCCCTGAACTTCCAAATTCACAGTTCGTTCTATTCTGATCAATACAAATAGTTTCTTGAACTTTTTTGGCATTTCTCTGCTCACCTGTCATGATCAGAGAGAATAAGAAAAGAGAGAGAGAGAAAGAATCACATTATTCTATCATGACTGTTTGTGTCAAGTGGAATGATCCATCCTGTTTCCCGCTCTTTTACTGTTCGTTTTTCATTTCGCCTTCTTCACGCGGACAAGCTTGGTCATTGCTAGCCTATTGCAAGATAATATAAAATGAATCATCTCTCTCTCTCTCTCTTTCTCTTCCTCTCTTCCCATCGACAAGGAACCTCTCATTTGATTCTCTTTATACGGACTAATCATCATGCCATGCGTCGGAACTTTTTCAGAGCAATTGAATATCTTTCTAGATTCATGTAAGAAGTGAGATAGATGTGAGGAAAAAAAGTGAGAGAGAGAGAGAAGAGAGAGAAGCTGATGGAGAGAAGAGAGACACTGAAACGGGAATTGAGCAAAGTGGCCTGAGAGCGTAATTCGGTAGCAAAATGAAGCATAAAAAAGCTCAAGAAAAATATAAAGACATACACACAAACAATGACAATGGGAAAGCTCGTGATTTGCATCAAACTATGATTTATTGCTATCCTCTATCGACCTGTAACCTCGGGCTGATCTATCATGTTCACTCAGAGAGAGAGAGAGAGAGAGAGAGAGAGAGAGAGAGAGAGAGAGAGAGAGATATTCCAATTGAGATGTCAAATTCCAAGATTTTTATGATTAGCTGGAAAAAAATTTCAATGAATCCCAAGAGAAATTCATCTTAGTGAGACAAAGATGGGAACAAATGCTATTGATGAAGTTCAGTTGCTCTGAAAACTGAGAAAATCTAGTAATTCTTTGACAGTGAGAACTGAATGTTTCCGGAAGCTTCAAATCACAATTGACTTTCTCAGTTATTACTCCTAAATTTTTCCAGTAGAATTAAGCTATTAAAACCTTAAAATGAAGAAATAATGTATCTCTATGCTCTGAAAAGTCAATAAGAATTGTCAACTCCCCAAATTCATTCTCATGCATTTAAAATCATTGTCTACCATCGAGTGTCTGGTAATCTCGTAAGAGTTCTCTGGAAATTCAATGAGAAAATCGTCTAAAGAATCCTAATTTTCACCTGTTTTCAAGGTACATACTTTCGATATGTTCATGAAATTCGAAAAAGCTCGGCGTCAAAGTCCTCTGAGTTTTTCTTCATTTATCAGATTCAATTATTCAGAACAGCCTTAGAACAATTGTAGGCCTATAATTGTGTGTAAAATGATGGTGATACGAAATAATATGGCAATAAATGCATAAACAAGTACCACAAGAGTTTTACAGCAGCAAAGAAGATGCAATGGTTAAGAGCTGTTTAACTGAAGAGGTTTTCCCACGCACGATACATGAGAATCGAAAATGAACAATCACTTAGGAAGCATTTATCACAAACATATCAATTGAAATCGAAATCAAATCAACATATTAGCTTACCTTGTGATAATGATCGATAAAAACCACTCAAGTAGCCCCAAGAATCATTAAAGCAACTGGTATGCTTCGTTCGAACGATGAAGATGAGAAGATTGTTGGCGAAACTTTTCGCGAAAGCACGCACAAATAGAATAAATGAAAATGAGTCCAAATAAAAGCGCAGTACAGTTCCCCTGATCAAGAAGCTTTCATGAACACTAGAGAACACAAGCAGAAATTATGTCCAAATCATAGGTTCACCTGATCCGATAAAATATGTGAAAAAGAGGCACTGATTGCTTCTGGCACACACATTCACACAAACTGCAGATATGACTGATGCAGTATGGATGGATGATGGAGAGGAAGTGGACTTAAGTGAGCAAAAAGACACACTCTTACATACAATCTGGATCCCTTGGATGATAGAAAGAGAGAGAGAGAGAGAGAGAGAGAGAGAGAGAGAGAGAGAGAGAGAGAGAGAGAGAGAGAAGATGAGCAGGTATCTTCCCACTGGTTTCCTTCAGTAGCAAGAGAGAAAGAGAAAGAGAGAGAGGGATGGTGAGAGTGATTTTCTCTCTCTTATCTTCTTATTTCAGTC